>VZRH01005349.1:446284-458683 GCA_013397555.1 Urocynchramus pylzowi | reverse complement strand
AAAAGAAGAAAGAAAGGAAACAGAAGGAGAAGCCCCACCTAATGGTCTCTGTTTTGAAGACCACTTTCCCAGTGTGGCAGCAGCAGCTGTTGCCTTCACTGGCTGCACAGCCCTGTGGAGCAGGCACTGAACATCACCGCCCAGTAACATGTCCGAGCACAGCTCCTCGTCCATTTCAATTTATGCCATCATTCCAGCATGCCAAATTCAACCATTCCAGAAGGGCCCAGGAGGTATCTGTGGTGGGAAGCTCAGGACAGGGGGGCCTGAGGTTGCAGGTGAGGCACTGGCCCTACCACACACCGTTCCTCACTGCACCCACAACAAACAGGGAACAAAACAAATGCATTCAAGTCTCAGGGGAAAGTATGGGACAGGTACTGGACAAGGGCTCAAAGCAACAGTAAAAAGAGGCCTGTGAACACAAGGTTGGATAGTTGGTTCTTTTCCCCTAGCAAACATTTCCATTTTGTTCACCCTCTGATGACATTGTCTCCTTTATACAGTACTCTTGGAATCTTGGCCCTCTTCAGCATCTTCTTTGAAAGACATATCATCATCTGGGATTTGTGGATATCTTATCCACTTAAAAAAATACACATTACATACAATTACTGCTGTAGCTTAATAGGAATTGCATTCTCTCCAAAATAAACACTCTGGGCCAGTGAGCTTCAAGTGACTTTCAAACAAGGTTTACCAAAACAGAAACAAAAGTGAAAGATAATACCTACTTTCTGTATCCCTACCTCCCAAATAAAACAATTTTGCCCTCAATGGAAGGTTCCACCAGAAACACAGGAAAGATAGGATTACATGGAGTCTCACATATTTGGGAGAGGAGGGGGGAGGCTATTGAGAGAGGAAACGACTGATTAATTTCTGCTGTTTCTTCTCAACAGTTGAGAAACAAGGGAAATGAGTTCGTTTTGACACTGGGGACACACAGATCTCAGCAGGTTCCAGGGAGTAGCATCAAGAGAGCTTTTCCTGAGGTTCTTTGGACAAAAACAAACAAACAACCAAAAAAACCCACATGAGGGCAAAGGAATTAATACTTTAGTGCAGAGCAAGCATCCACATCCACACAGCCAGCTGCTAGGATGACCAAATTTTGGGGGCAGGTCAGGTCCTGGGTTTAGGGACAAGGCTGATATGTTTATGCTTTGTCATTTTCATTAATGTCTCATTCCAGTTTCATCTCCAGATCCTTAGCAGCACACTGGAAATATACTGGATTTACTCAAGCTTTCAATTCACCCTGCTTTGGGTAGGGACTTGGCCGATGAAAAAGCAACCTACAGGTGAAATGTGAGTTCTGACTGAAGAGTGGTTACCAATCACCAGGGTCTCATACAGGAGTCCAATGCAGACAGACTCTTCCTTCCATGGCATCTCATAGAAATGGAGCAGCCCATGGAAGGACGCTCAGCATGTTATGCACACACATGGACATTATGTATTAAAATAAACACAGGACTCCAGAAGACAGAATGCCCCTGCCTGCTTCACCAAGCCTTAGCAGTACATCTTCCTTTAAGGAATCAATATCCAAAGGTTACAAGGCCATTCTGAACTGCTGCTCCTGACCACCTACTTGCACAGGTGATCTTCTACATTTGAAAAGCAAAACATTTTGGAAAAAGTTATGATCCAGCTTCCTGGAGATTGTTTGCTGTTTCCTCTTTCCGTCCCTTTAGGCTGCTTTCTCCCTTGCCCTCCTACTTTCTTCCTGTAGTTCTCATTATATTTTTGAATCCTTGACTTCACCTTTTCTTGCCAGCCACACTTCTCTCAGTGGCCTATATTCAAATCTAAACATTGAGGCTCATTGAAAGAGAAGGTACACTCAGTGAAACCAATTACACAGAACAGACAGCTTATTTCTCCACTGCAAAAAGACACTAACTAAGTTTTAAGGGTCCCTGCATGGCCCCCAGAATTGCATGGCTAACTTCAAATTTGCAACAGCAATCCTCAAGCTCATCATTTAAAGATACCCAGACCCCTGCACTACTGAGTCAGCTCAGAACCCACTTAAAACTACATTCTCTTACATGTTTCCATATGTATTTCTTGCATTATTTAATATTTTCTTCTATATATTTAGAAAAAACACCAAACAGTAAACAAGATATCCATTTGCTGTTGACTCTATGTATTCAAAGTCCCAACACTGAAATGCAAGGCTCCTGTTGTAGATTAAAAGAAGGGCTTCTGTTCTTGGATCTTGTCTGCTTCTCCCCATTGTATAATGCTTGCTAGCAAAATCTGTTATCTTCTCTGTCCTGTAAGCTGGAACCATTACTGGAGTGGCTTCTGCAAGTCCTGCATAGCCATGAATTTTGTGGAGTCACTTGGAAGTCACAAAAACTAGTTCTGTGGAAGAAACAGCTTTGGGGCAGCTTAACTTTCTTTTTATTTATTTATTTTTTTAAATTATCTGATTACTCCCCATAGATGACATTTTCACTAATCTGTAACAAAGTCCTCGCATGCCCTGACTTTCATATTGTTGGGAAACAAGCTTCTGTTCCATGAAGGCGCAAGCCACCTTTGTTGTAGCTCAGATCTGCTCAATATTTTATGCTTCAATTTCACTCTGCTCAAGGTCTCCTCTGGAACTGGCTTCTGGCAGAGCAATGCAAAGCTGCACTGGCAAATCCCTCTGCCAGCTGCGGGTCCCAAACCTGCAAAAGCTGTCCTGGGAAGCAGCCCTTCCAGTCCTTTGCAGGGCCTCTCCTGATTGACTTTCACTGTGCTCATGGAAACCATCTCCAGCATGATCCAGCCTTTGCTACCTCCATGGATGATGCCCTGTTCTGCCTGTGTGCACACACCTCATCAGGATGCATTTCAGGGCTCCACTGGAAGGACACTCAGGCATGTGGCAGGAGGGAAGTTCAACAGAAGGCCTCATCTGGATAGCCAGGGGAGCAGGGCTGCAGAGTGCAGCACTTTCTACCTCCCACACAGTACAGATGCAGCCCAGGTGGCTGAGAGTTTTCATTACTGCACTGATGGAGAAGCTTGAAGGAATGTAGATTTGGACAGTCTGGAAGTCATTACTCCCATGGTGCTTTCTTTAGAGTAGCTATTCTGCCTTGGACAAGCTCCCTGAAAATGTACGCAGGCTAACTCTTATGCAATAATAAATGAAATAGAGCTTTACACAAAAATAGCAATTGCCAGGGTGTATAGATTTGTCTTTGAGGAGAATATGCATTTGCTGAATTATAAGAACTGTTGTGGAAAGCAAAGATGCTCTGCTCAAGGTTGTTACTAAATATCTGCAAAGAACCAGGAGCCCAACTTCATTCAGCACAGACTTTCCTTGTGCTGTGCAGTCAGCAATATTCACATGTGATACTTGACCTTCCTGAACTTCATACTTTACAGCTCAATTTTTTTTTTTTAAATGCAAAAATAAAAGCAAAAAAGACACTTCAAAGCATCCTCAGCATGTGCTGCAGGCATGTGCCTCATCCTAGCTACAGCTAGTGGAATTGAACTAGACACTGTCAGCAGACAGTAGTTTGCTCCAGTCACTGGGGTCTCAGCAAAGACTTTCTTCTGGAAGAGCATCAGTTTGCTTCAGCTCTCACACCAAGCTGGCTAGCAGATTACAAAGCTTATAACCTTTTACATGTTAAGAGTGTATTTTTTCCATTTTCCAGTCACATACAGAGCAAAAGTTCTTTCCCCTTTGAGTGTCCTAAAACACATTAGATTTTGAGTTTGGAAATTTACATCTCAAAGGAGAGGAGAGAAAGACAAAGGAAAGGATAAAAGAGAAAAATATGTGAAACTGGGAAGGCTCATCCTTTTAATGTGGTGGTGTCTGTTCCTCCCATTGTTGTGTGAACTGCAAGTCCCTTCCTTTAACCAGCTAGATTTGCTATTTGGTTATTCCTCTGTTGTCATTCTCCTCTGTTTTGCTCCTGGTTTCATCATGAAGCAACACTGGCCAGTTTCCCAGCACTGAGCCCACTTAGCTGACAACACCACCTTTCCTTTCAGCCAGGGTAGACTGAACCAGGCTCTCTTACTCCACAATGACTACAGCATTTAGTGAGAAGAGCAGTGGCATCTGGATTCATGCTTCTTGTGTGAGTGCCCCAGCAGGCATGAGGAAGGAAGCACAGACATGCTGACATACATGGGCGTGAGAGCTCCTGCCACCCAAATCAGTGGCACGACATCGAGCTAAAACTGAGGGCACAGGCAAGCTCTGGGCTCTCAGCATCAGCACAGCATCACCTACTTTTCCCCCTGTGCTTTCTGCATACGTGCTGGGCTAAACTCCAGGGATTAATTTACCACCCACTGTGCAGTTTTGCAGAGGAGGAAGGGATCAAAGATTAGCTCAACAACATGAAGTTGTCACTAATGACGCAGAGGCCGATATTTCCTCTTGGCAGCCCGGAGTGCCGAGAGGGCTGGTGCTGGCACCTCCTTAGGTGACACCAGCACTGCTCTCTGTGCCAGAGTAGCACCACTGGAAGGCAGCACTGCCCAGACCCATATACATTTGGCTGCAAGGAAAGCTCCATTCATGGTATCACGGGAAAATGCCAGCTCAGCTTGCATAAGGCCGGTGCTGATGGTACTCAGGGAAAGCCCCATCCAGATCTGAGGTACTTTTGATTATTTTTACACTCTTGTCCTCCCCCCACCATATATTTTCCTGCCTTGATCACCAACACTGAAAGGAGTTGTCACAAGTCTGACTCCTACTCTCAGACACCTGCAGCAGCACCACTTAGCATCAGTGTTAGCATGGGGCAAAATTTGTGAAGAAACAAAACTCTCTGAACTCCTCTGTGTCTTTTTACCAGCTTCCATCTAATGTATTGGAACCAGCACACCTGCACTGCTTGTCTAGAAACTCAGGTTTCCTTTTTCAAAGCAAGGGAGATGACACCCTCCTTCCTTAAAGGGTCTTGGGACGCACACAGAGAAAGCAGTACAGCACATCACTGCTGAGTGCTACAATTAAACACCAGCAGAAAGCTCCTGAAGAAAACAAGCAGGCAGCTCTGTCCTGCACTCTGCAGATGAACTCAAGCTCACTGCCAAACACAAGCAGTTCTCTTGCTGTGTGAACAGTAAACAGTAGAATTAGCTGATAACCAGCATCTTGAATTTGGCAAAGGCCCGCTTTTTTTCCACCCCCACTTTTAGGAAGCAAGAATGCATGAAAACTCCAAGGCTTTGAGATGGAAACTGAACAGCAAACACTGCCTCCCTTCACCAGCTGATCCCAGAAACATAAAGGTGTACAAACTGTCTATGTTTTCACTAAGCAGCTAAAGCACATGACTGAGAAGGTTCAGATCCTGCAAACACATTTAGTGTTAAGCACAGCATGATTTCAGAGGGCAGGGAAAAGGAGGCAGCACAAGAGTTTCATACCAAATGGCCTTATTCCAATCTCAAATTCCTCACAAATACATCTGATTATCTGACCAGTAATCAAATGAAATGTTGCAAAAACTGGAGGCACTTCTCCTCAGCACTGAAAATAGCTGTAAGGAAAGGAAATGTGCCAATGCACATCATGTAATGGAACTGACAGTGGGAGAAGAAAAGTTTAGGTGTATGAAAAAGTGGATTGTGTGGGGAATATTTTTTGCCATTTTTTTTCCTCCCTCTTCCCCTCACTCAAGTTCATTTCTACACATTTCTACTCCTGAAGGATAACACTTTGTTATTGGAGATAGACACTCTTATGAACAGCTATGGCAAAATGCCCTGTGAGAAGCCACCAGTAAATCAATTCAGTCCATTAAATTGTGACATGCTAAATCAAGGAAAGAGGCCCTGGCTGGAGATGCAAAGGTAAGCCACAGCTGCTACAGGAAGCACAGGGCTCCCCATTGCCTCCCACTCCCCTGCAGAGGGCAAGCTCCAGCTGTGCCCCAAGCACAGCCTGCAAAGCAGGGGCTCAGAAGCAGAAAAAGTGCTTGTACTGCCACCTCCCTCACACGTAGGTAGCACTGCTGGAGCACAGGTATACTGCAGGTGGGGGCTGTGGGCCAGAACTTGGTCATGCCTGACACAGCTCTTTGGGCAATACACATCACCACTGCACTTTAAGGAGGTAGGAGAAGCCACCAGGGAGGAAGACCTGTGAAAATTAGGAGCTACAGTGAGTGTGGATACATGTGACAACTAAGAGGAAGCTGGAGGGAGTGGATTGACATCCTCAGAAAGGTGCTGGTGTGAGGAAACATCTTTATGTGGGGGTTACCAGGGTCCTGGTGATCAGGATAAGAAGAAATGAAGAGGAGGCAGCAGGCCACTTCAGCTTGGGTTAGCAGGGCAGGGCTTGCCCCTTCCCCATCCCATCTTCACCAAAGAGGCAAGAAAAGTCAGAGAACTTCCTGTGGTAAAGGGTCTGAATAATAGGGAACAATTTGCCAGCTCTCCACAGTTGCAGGAATACTCACACATTTCTGGTGAAGAATAGCAGCCAAAGCACTGAGATATCATTGCTATCATACACAGCTTCTGCTGCAGGATTTGCTTTTTTGTTTGAGAAGGGGGAGATGAAGAGTAGCATTGACCTGGTAAACCCAACATTTGCCTGCTGACAGTGCCCAGCTAGAGTCTGATTGCCATGGCAATGCCTCCCTGGAGAGCTGAGCAGGGGGTTTAGGCTGTGCCTGAGCCGGAATAGCCCTCTGAGTAACCCTGCTCCAGCGAGGGCCTACTAGCAGCTGACTGCTCAGTACACAAGTAGAGTTCAGGGCCACAGGCTGTGTCAGACACTGGTGATATTTTTTGTAAAGACCACAGCAGTGGTTCTTGTGTAGAAAACCCACTCTCTGTACCCATTGCTCGAACAGCAGTCAGACCAACCCACTGGTTCAAGCTTCATTATTCCGTTAACAAGTTGTTAGCATCATTAAAACATTGCAACCTTTGTTTTATCCTCTCTTTGACAGACTGAAAAAATTGCTTTTTTCTTCAGTGTCTGGTCGTGAGCAGGAACTGGACATGGATTTGGTGTACAAAGGATATTAGTGTCTCTAGGGAGAGGAGACACAGAGGAGTACTTGCCACTCCAGCCAACTTGCAATGTCCCCAGCATCTAGTAGGGTTTAGGAAATTCTTGGCATTTACAAATGTTTTATAGCCCACTCAGTCATCCACCAAGATGATGCCAGTGGTGGGAAGCAAACCAGCACCTCTTCAATATCTCTTGCAGAATTATGTCCTTTCCACCAACATAATTCAGAGATTATCAGGACTTAATGGGAATATCATTAATTTACTTTCAGCAGAAGATTTCCATGCGACCGGAGCACCGTTTCACTGCTCTGGATTGCACTTCTCCATGCACATGGCAGGGATAAGCAGTTCCATGCTCTGCATTTGTTGCAATCTAAGTACCAAAGGTTTTGAAAACAGATTTAGGTACTTTACTAATACACACTATAGATTGGACTTTAGCTTATTATCTAATACATAATCTAACATTATCTAAGATAGACTTGCACCTAAATGACACCAATTCAGCAAGCACTTGGTGGAGTCAGTGCTGGATCTCTATTGCCTTGTATGTGGAATAATTACTTATGGTTATAAATAGACCACATTAAGAGTAACATTATATGCAGTATGTTATCAAACACACATCTATTTACAAGACCAGTTCTTGACCCCCCTCTAGAAAGGCCAAGAAAAAAAAATAATATAAATGCATATCTTAGCTTGTCCAGCATAATTGTCTAGAAGGACAGAGTCTGAGAACCAGTTATACTTTGTGTATGCAGGATAAATACACTGGCATTTTTTCTGTAGTACATGGTGGTGTGGTTTTTTCACTCTGAACTTCAGGTTGTTAGTGCACAATATTTTTAAATAGTCACATATGAAATTTGTCTCTCTGATAAAAAAAGGAAAAGGTAAAATTAGGAAGCAACTTATGTATCCCTTTTAAAAAAGTATATAAGCTGTTGAAAATAAGTGAAAAACATGCCTTTTATTTCTAAACAATATTAACCTTGCCAAGAGAGAACACACTCTTGGGGTTTGGTGGTAAGGTAAACAATTACTAATTTCCCCTATGAGTAGGAGATAATGAGATAAGCAAGCATTTTTCTGATAAAATGTTTCTTAATTTCAACATATCTACTTTTAGAATCCAAGTTGTTAGCTGAAAAGGTTTTGTTTTGATTTATGTCATAATTCTCATTCATTTAAAAGAGTCAGAAATGTCAAATCATTGTTACACAGGAAGTTTTGGGCTTGGATCAAAGTGACATTTCATTTAGCAGTCTGAATAAACACGCAGTTTAAAAGCCAACTCAATGAGAAGGAGACACTCTGAAATCTAAGCAAATACTTCCAACTACTGAATCCAATTTCTGCTTGTACACAAGTCATCCCTTTGGGACTGAGAAATCCCTCAGAATTCTGGCTTTTTGGAGCAACCTTTTAATTCAATTCAGAACAAAGATATTGAGATGAGGTAAACCATTTCCTGCCTTCTCCTTAAAAACACATATTAAAAATATTAATCTTACACAAGAGAGAGGAGAGGTGCGTGCAGGAGGATGCATAAGCTGTCTAAGAACTGTAAAGTTTTCCTGCTTGCCACACACACTTTAGGTAGATGTTGCAGCATCCCTTGTTCTCAGACTTATAGTGAAATCTTTCAGGGTATTTTTAATCAATCTTCATTACTTGTTGCTATCACTGCTGCATTGCTGGGCAAAGCCCTCAGCTTTTATTAGGGGTTAAAATATTTTTACACTTGTTACTTTCATAGCTGCAAAGAAAAGTTAACTCAACCAGAACTCCCAGAAGCTACCAAAGCCCAAGACAAATAAAACCAGAGAGAATTAAGTCTTGTGAATTACACCTACCATGTAACTTTGCCTCAGGAGTTGATGATGCCTGGAGCAGACTATGCCGAGCTTGCAATTTTGTCAATTACGTTTCATTTCATACATTGGGGCTGTCATAGAATGAATTGTTATTGTAGATGTCCCTGGGGACATAGAGCTCAGGCAGCCTCTCACTACATGCTAAAAAGCTTTCTCAAACAGGGCTTGTCAGAAAACACATCTTCCACACAGAGCCCTGCTCTACCTGCAGCTGAGCCAGAAGGAGGGAAGCAGAGCCCCCAGACACATTCACATTCTGCACAGAGGATGCTGCACAAGAACAGCCCCAGGCCCCCCTTGCAAGGGATGCTGCCCCTAATGCAAGCCAGCTGACAACAGCAGTAAATTAAAACCAACCAAACTAGGAAATCTATGTGTGAAATAGCAGAACTGCATCAAGGACAGAAACATGCATCAAAAAACTAGAAGAAAAATGTACTTACACAGTTCCTTGTGGTTTGTTCACCTTATAAAAAAAATCACTCTGGCAGAAGCAAAACCCCCTTCTGTACCAGTCTCTTATTCTTAGATGGTGCCTAGAAAGAAGAGGTAAGCACAAAAATGGGGTTTTTAAGTCCCCAAACCTTTCCTAGGCTTTTGAATGGCTTTGAATCTGTTCCTATCACCTGATCCTAACTGCTGTCACCTGCCAGTAATTTGCTGCCTTGCCCTTGCATGTTTTGTCATCACTGGATGCTGCCCTGGCAGAGAGGAAGCCTTGCCTGTGCAAAAATATTGAAGAAGATTTGAAAGGCACCTGTCTGGTCTCTAAACAATTTGTCAGAAGTGAGGAAGCAAGAATATTTGTTTCTATCAGCTGCTTCATTAGCACAGGTTGAGGTGGTAATTAAACACTATTATGGTAATAATGGACTTAACTGGGGACTGCTTGGTGGCCTGGAAATACCATGCCCATCAGTGAAGACACACAATTATATTGCCACGTCACACTGTTTGCTGTCACCTCTGTACCTGAACCATACTAATAACATGAGTGAGTCAAACCCATTTCAGTGCAGCCAAGCAAGCTGGCCTAAGTCACTCTCATAGAATTGGGAATGAGCAGAGGACATTTTGTGGACACAAGGTGATTTACTTGTTCTATCCTTCAGCTGAACCATGTTAATGAACTAACTGGAAGCTCCCAGTTTGCTTCAGCACAAAGTCAGCTATTGCTGCACAAATCAGATGAGCCCCTGAAGTGGATTGGGAGCATTGTCAGAGTGTGTGAATGTGGCTCAGCTCCAGGGGAGAAGCAGATGCAAGCTGGGGTGTGATACCAAGCAGATGGAAAATGGTGTTTCCCTAAACAGTCCCACTAGATCTGCAGCAGCACATCTGCTGCACCCCAGTGTGAGCCTTCTTCCTTTTTCCACTCACTGCAAAAAGATTAGGGCCGAATCCCCTATTCCACTGAACCTTCAGTTGGTGTTCAGACCCATGGAGAGATGACATAAGGTATGACCTTTCCCATGTATTTGCTTGCTACATCACACTGGCTGTGAAATAAGACTCCATGAAGCGTGGAGTGTTGGATTTCAGATCCCCTTTGGTACTCATGCTTTCTTTGCAACGTTTCTGCATCCAAATTGTATCCCTTAGCTAGGCTGAAGGGAACGTATCTTGCTTCTTGAATATGGGAAAACAAAGCAGATGGTCTCAGTCTGAGGGACAGATGTCCACATCAGAAAACTGTCACTGTACTTGACACCTTCCCAGCCATACTGGCCAAAATCCTCCAGAAAAGTAAAAAACACACCTTGCCATTTTGCATACATTTACATTCATTTGCATGCACTCAGGCACCTACTGAGCAGAATGCTCAGCCTTCCCATTTCTTAAGTTGCACTCAACCTCAGAAAGACTGGTGTGAAGATTACTTGTTAAAAGAGCTGACTGCCTGGTGACTTTGGTATGCAAGCTATTAATAAAAAGGACCCTTCCATGCCAGTGTCCTATTCTCTTCCTGCCTTTTGTCACAGGGATGAGTGTAGACATGGAAGAGCAGCTCATAACGGCACTGCCCCTACCCAGAAATTCTGTAAAAGCAAATGAAAACCTTTTCTGCTAGATTTTCTAGGACATGAGCAAAGCATTTGACACTGTCCCACATGACATCATCCTAGTTGATAAACTGGAGAGGCACAAATTTGACAGAGGCACCACTCAGCGGATAAGGAATTGACTGAACAGTTGCACTGAAAGAGCTGTGGTCAACAGCTCAATGTTCAAGTGTAAAGCTGTGGCAGTGGCATTCCTAAAGGGTTGGTATCAAGACCAGAGCTACTTAACATCTCTGTTGGTGACACAGACAGTGGGATTGAGTGCACCCTCAGCAAGTTTGCTTCTGACACCGAGCTGTGTGCTGCAGTCAGCACGTGGAGGGAAGGGATGGCATCCAGAGGGACCTGGACAGGCTGATGGAGATNNNNGGGGGGTGGTGGGGGGGGGGGGGGGGGGTGGGGTGCCTGTGTGAACCTCATGAAGTTCAACAAGGCCAAGTGCAACGTCCTACACCTGAGTCAGGGCAATCCAAGCACAAATACAGGCTGGGGGAGATGGATTGAGAGCAGCCCTGAAAGAAGGTCTGGGAGTTGTTAATGAGAAGTTCAACACGGCCTGGAGATGTTTGTTCACAGCCCAGACATATCCTGGGCTGCATAAAAAGTGGTGTGGCCACCAGGTCAAAGGAAGTGATTCTGCCCCCGCTATGCCACCCTCATGAGACCCCACCTGTAGTAGTCCCATTCAGCTCTGTTTGTAAGAAGGACATGGACCTGTTGTAGCAAGTCCAGAGAAAGCCACAGAGATGCTCAGAGGGCTGGAGCACCTCTCCTATGAAGACAGGCAGAGAGAGCTGGAGTTGCTTAGCCTGGGGAAGAGAAGGCTTCAGGGTGACCTCAGAGCAGCCTTCCAGTGCCTAAAGAGGGGTCTCCAAGAGAGCTGGAGAGGGACTCCTTTCAAGGGCATTTGGTGACAGGACAAGGGGGAATGGCTTTAAACTGACAGAGGATGGGCTTAACTCTTCAAGTGTTCAAGGCCAGGTTGGATGGGGCTTTGAGCAACCTGCTCTGATGGAAGATGTCCCTTCCTATGACAGAGGAGCTGTCATATTCCTATGATAGATGATCTTTAAGGTCACTTCCTACCCAAATAATCCTAGGATTCTATGAAAGGACTCATGACATTGCCAGAGTACAAAAAACATAATCCCATCTCGTTTTCCTTTTTTTTTTCCTGGCAGGGAGCTTTCTCTTCCAACCTCAAACAACCACAGAAGGCTCTACATTTTTATTTTTCATAAGTGAGGCAGCAATAATTCACTGGGATTGTGGTGGCTGGAATGCCTGGGGGATCTGGATGCGGGCAATCTGAATTAGGGGAGAAGTCAATGAAACACAGGAGAATACTGAAGTGCCTTAGCGCGAGCTCTGTTGCCCAACATGCAGGCACATTGCTGTCTGAGTTCACAGGAAATTATCCCACATGGAGCCTTGCATCC
>VZRH01005349.1:422750-445951 GCA_013397555.1 Urocynchramus pylzowi | reverse complement strand
CCTACCCGGGGCCGCTGCGCGTCGGGGGGGGGGGGGGGGGGGGGGGGGGAAAGCCAGATAAAAACAAACCAAACCAAAACACAGCAGATTGCTCAATGCCGTCTGTAGGCCAGTTAAAAGGGGAGGAAAAAGAGATCTCCTAATGCAGTCTGCTTGGTCACAGCTGAGCCCTGCTCATGGGGCAACGTCTGCAGGGTCAGGAAGAGCATCCTGCCTCCCCATCCTGCATGAGGAAGGTCCAGCTGTGGGCTGGGGTGTGATACCTGCTCCCCATCAAGGCCCCCATGAAACACTCAGGTGGCAGCTACTGCTGAGAGCGCAGCAGTTATGAAGACTTTAGGAAATGCTGTGTGTGTTTTCCAGTGCTAGTTATGACTGCTTGGTGAGGCAGGAGGAGAGGGAAAAGCGACCATTCTCTTGGGAATTTTTTTCCTTGCTTCATTTTAGGGTCATTTTGTATTAGTTCTTCTCTTCTTCTCAGCCCTGATGATGCGATGATGTTGTGCCAGGGAAGGGGCTGTCTGAAGGTGAACAGCAGCAAATAGAGAAGCAGAGAGGCAAGACACGCTGCTCAGCACTTCCTGTTTGGCACCCAAGGTCTTTGCCCTGTATCTCCATCCCTGCCAGAGCTTCAGAGTGACTCAGGGTTTGTCCAACCTGCCATAGACAGCTGTGATGAATTCCAGCTGCTGGGAGGGGCATAAAGGTGGCAGAGCCTTTTCCCACAAAAAAAATGTTAACAGCCAGAGAGATTTTCAGCCCCAAGGACCTTTCCTTATGAATCCTGTCAGCTTCCTTGCCACCTCCATAGCCTATCAACAAATCAACTAGGTTTTCTTTCACGGACCATTACATCTCCCACTTCTTTCCTTGGCAGAAGGCAAAAACAGTCACAGAGGCTTCCCAAGCTGAGCTGGAGCCATGGCTGCACACACAGCTACAAGTGAGGAAAATGCCGCTTGTTTTCACTCTCTACCCGACACATGACAGCCTGTTACACAAAATCAGCAGCAAAACTCCCCCCCACTTTTGCAAAAGAAAAACCCAACCCAAAACTTATGTAACTCTGCAACTAATCTTTGTTAATCTTGAGCAAGGCATTTAAATCCAGGGAATAAGCCTATTCTTCTCATCCCCCCCAGCTCCCAGCCTATCTGTAAAGTGAAAAGGGAAACAAATAGAAGCAAAGTTCACAGCCTTGTGATTTTTCCTTTTGACTAGAGCAAAGTGGCATCGTGTCCCGAGACTGCTCTGAAGTAAACCCTCCTGCTTGCCTTATCCCATGCACTGAGCACCTTAAGAGAAAAGCTGCTTTCAGAGCAGCTGTCAGTTGCTCTTGGCTGAAGCATGGAAATCTCTACTCTCGCCACCTACCACTGCCTTGCTTTTGTCTGGTACTTTTTCGTTGCCTATTCCATCACACACGTAAAAACAGAGGAGCGTCCATCTGAAGTGTTCCTTTACGGTGGGCAGTGGAAATATCTGACAGTCCTCAATCTGGTAAGCAAATCGTGTTGTACAGTGATACCAATATGTCTGTTTGTTTGTCTGCCATCTGCTCCTCAAGACATATGCAGCTGGTGTATTTGCTGCTGTTAAACTGCTTCCTTCGGCGGTTTTTGCCCCAGAGGAAACTAAGGAGGGATCTGTGCTTGTGCTGTGAAATGTATTCACAGGTTTCATGCAGAAAGAATATTGACTGGTGAGATGCTTGGTTTTCAGAAAGTACTTCAAAGCTAGCTGCCTCCTTGTAAAAGAGACATTGTCAGTGAGGAGAAGGACAGAAAAGTGGGGATATGCCCTGCCAGGACACATACAAGTTTGGTGCCTGTTTTCTAACCTTTGATTCAAAACATTTCAACACTGCTTGGAGTTTTACTTCAATTTTTTTAATAGGCTTTTATGTCCTCTAAATTACAGGAAAAGTGAAACAAAGCAGAGCACCGTGCTAATTTAGCCATTCAGAGTACCTGCTTCATTTGACAATCAGTTGGGAACACAAGGGAAAGAAATTCCAGCCTGTGGAGAGAGGTGCTTGTGATATTATTACATGAGTTTCAGCACTGCTTTCAACTGGTTGTACATTTCCTAAAAGCACATAGAAAAAGAGAGACTGTAATGTGTTCTGGTTCTTCTAATGTGCTATCATTTCACAGGATAGAAATCAAAGTGAAAGTACATGAGATACCCAGGGGAGAAGGCTTGTTCAGAGTCCAAGGTGTTTATCAGCAGCTTGGGGAAGTAGTGCTGGTGGGGTGGAAAGACCAGGCTTGTGGAGAGGTTTCGTACGAGGGAAAAATTTCAGGCACACTTGCTAATTTGAAGGATGACCACAGGGACCTACATAGGCTTTCACCCATTCTGTGTGACCATCAGAGTTAAATACCAGTGAGAGGTCTGGTCTGGGGCATGTTTGTCTCTACTTTTAACCTTCAGAGGTGACCCCTATGCTGCAGTTCAGTGGAAGCCTAAAGGCTCCCCAGCTCCAAGTGGGGCTTTTGGAAACCTTCAGGGAGGTGGGACATTTGGTTCTCTTCCATCCTCAACCATTCTGTGACTCTGTGAAACATTTGCAACCAAGAGGCAGTGAATGGCAAGTGAAATGACCACAGCAACCCAGGGATTCTGGGAGCCCCAGCCCTCTCCTCAGTGGCTAAGCCAGCTGTGGAAGGATGAGAACACATATGTACCACTGCAGTTGGGTGGCATTTGTACTGCTAATTGTGATGGTGTCTGTTTGTTTGCCATTGTGGGGGAATAGCTGACCCCACTAAAACACCACCCATACTTTCAAGCAAAACAGCATCTCCACCCCCATCCCCTGGCACCATTATAATGAGATTTACCACCCAGCTGTAAAGCATGAGATCAAAAGGACAAAGCAAGTAACCAGTCTCCCAGTATTTTGGGATGAAGAAATACTCACTGAAATTGCCATCCACCTTCCCTTAGTGACCAGCAGTGGATGGTCAGGGAAAGGCTGCACAAGGCAAGAGCATGTGCAAGCATGAACTGAAATTTCCATGGCTTTACTGTCCCACTAGCATACTGAGTAACCCAGCCAAAAAATAAATCCTGGCTAAGGTAGCTAATACCCATTCAAAGCCTTCCTTTCATTTATCTAAAGGAAAAACATGCCTGTTCATACTTCTGGTACTTTCCCTATCCTCTGTACCATGAGGCAAGTGTGCCTTGTGTGAAGGAGCAGTTCCTTTTCTTGGTGTAAACCTGCTTCCTTAACAACTGATCTGGATGCCTCATTATTTCTGTGTTGTAATCTAATCATCCATCCCTGTTCACATTTTCTTTGCCACTCATTAGAGAGGCATTAGATTATCCTCTCAGTTACTGTTTTCTGCAGGCCGGAAGTCCAAGCCTTTTTCATTTCTCTTCACAAAGGGTTGCTTCTTTCATTAAAGCATCCATGTCATCCTTTGCAGCAGTTTTTCAAGTTTCAGGAGGGAGTAGGTGGGGCAGGCCGCAGTGGTCAAGTTATGAGCATATATGGGTTTATACAGTGGCCTAAAGGTGTTTCCTTGTTTGTAGTTTAATTCTTCTTGACTACTCTTAAGTCTCTGTTTGTCTTTTTTGATTACTGGTAGGCAAGGAGACAGCAAGTTGAGAGAGCAATCCACACTGAGATTAATATTTCTTTACTGGATGGTGGCAGCTAATATAGAGCCCACTGTTGAAAAATATGCAATTGAAGCTGCTTTTAAATTTTTTCTGAAATGCTTTACATTGCACTTATCAACACTGATTTTTGCCTACTATTTGATCATTCAGGCATTCAGTATCCTGAGATTCTTTGGCAATTTTACAGTCAGGTTGCTTTGACAGGGGAAAAAAAACCCCATCGGATTAACGAAAGTGTACCACCTCAGTATTTGCTCCCTTTGCCAGCTCATTTACAGATCTGCTGAACAATTCAGGTTTTATTAAATCTCCATGGGTGAGGGCTCTTGCTCCACTTCCCCAGTCCTTTGACTCCCATATTTTAACCACTCATTGATCTGATCCCAATGCTAAAATGGAGCTGCCAGCCAAAAGGGAAATGGTTTGGGCTGAAGATATTGCCTATCTCATACAAAAAATGTGGCAATGGGAAAGGATGTGCAAAATTATTCCTTCATGGATGGTAGTCCTTCTTCTTCAGAAATTTATTTGTTTAGAAAGGATTGCCAGAAAATGAAGAGGCATTAGGGAAAGAAATGCTGCAACCCCCCTTCTCCTGCTGAACTGGGTAGCATTTTTTGGTAAAGCAGCAGCAAAAAGGTGGCAAAAGGTTCTTGTTCTGCTGTATAAGAGAGGAAGAAGGTGAGAAGACAGCATGTCCCACATGCTGTGATGCTCTCTGTGGGGCTCCACTGCACTTAAAGGACTCATCCCATGGGCTGGCATTAAGACACTCCCTGTTGTTGCTGAGGAACATCGAGAAACAAGAGGTGCCTGTCAACCACATTTGTCCATTGGGTGCACATCCAATGCACTGAATTTCTGTCATTCTGGGCACAGTCCTAGAAAGCACCTGGGGATGTCAGGAGTTATGGTCATGGGGAAGAAAACTGGGTGAAAGCTTCACACTGTTCCGGTTCAGTGAATCTGCTGTGCTGGGCAGTGCCTTGGAAGCTTCCCCAGAGCCAGGAACACAGAGACAGCCTTTGTCCAGCTCTTCTGCCTGTGTTCTGCCAGACTGGGATTGCCTGGGTTCTGGCACTGGCTGTCTGAATCACTTGGAAATTTTCCCTCCAAAATTTCTCTTATTTCTTTGGACTAGCATTTAAAAATTTCTTTCTGTGGAAAGCTGCTCTGGCTGCCTCACTGTGATCTGAAATGGAAATACTGGGAAAAGTAACATTATCTGGGGATGGAAATGCTGCTTGTCTCCCAGTTTTGCAGGAGAGATGCTGGAAGAATTCCTTCTAGATATGACCCTCTTTTAGCACCTCATTCAATTCATTGCTAGTCATGTGGCTCTCCCAAGAGAGCTACATCTCGACATTGCTTCAGATTCATCTTCTTAATGATCACAGCAATCAAGATTCAGAAAGGAAATATTTTCGTAGGGGGGAAAAAAGGGATAAGTGGGCTTTGTATCAAAGAGGTTCATTGACCTATTATTGAAGAAGCAGAAATGACAGATAAAAACAGTTTTTATTAATTTCATTCATCTGTGACATAAACCAGTGCAAGCAAAATCATTCATTGCCTGAAATATCTGAGCCCATAAAAATCTGCTCACTGCTGTAAATCCATTAGTAAATCACTGCACAATGAGCACACTGCACCTTTAAAAACTATTAATTGTGTTCCTGCCCCAGTTTATTCCTTACACTTTTGTCTTTCATAATGGAAATACTTTTCAATTGTCCTGAAAGCTGCTTTGCATTTATTTCAGAATAGGCCCAGTATTTAGTAAAGATATTTTCCAAAACTCTATCATGTGAATGGATGAGTGTCTACACTAAATGTTGACTTTTATGTCTAATAACTTGCTCAGAATATTGGATTTATCCCTCCCTAAAGGGCAGAGCTTGGAGCCCGATTTATTTGTACTAGTTGGAGATTTCAATATACACATATGGCAAGATCTTATACACAAAAGTAAATCATGTCAGGTTAGTTAAACAGAAACACCCTTTTGATCACTGCACCAGATAAAAATTGAGCTTTGTCTTTGTCACTGTGAATCTCAGTTTGGAAAATTGATTTGGCCAAATTAAATGTTTCTACAGCACCCAGCACCATGGAACTCTGCAGAGTCTAGAGGGGAAAACAGCCTCTCTCCAGCAGGGATAATCATATCCATATTCTCTTCTTTGGGTTAATCATTAGCTTTCTGAATGCTTCCAGTCTTCCTTCTGTTTGTGTGGGAACACTTTAGGGAATCCTTTCTATTTACAGCCAGTGGATTTATATTCCATGAGTGCCTGCAATGGATTTGTGAGTGCCAGCACTGCTGCTTGGGAAATTCACAGGACATCTGGAATAATTTGATGTTTTCACTTTTTTTTTTTTAATGTCAACATTTTCCCTTTAATGGAGGGCTACAAGGTTTGGATGCACCTTTCTTACAAGAATAACCCCAGTGGGTTTGGAGCTCGGATTTTAATCTACTGGGGGTATACAATGCCAGACTGCGCAGTACTAGGGATGATCCTAGCTAAATTCAGTTTTCTGGTTTAAAATTACTTGTATAACCTTCCATAGCTCTTGGAAATGCAGGGTGAGCACTAAATTGTCTGAAACACCTTTGAAACTACGGTGAGGAACAAGGGTAGAGTTACAGCAGCACAAATCCAAGCTCCTGAGGCTGAGTTCAAACTTCTTCAGGAGTTGTTCTTCTCCATGTTTAGCCAGAGAAATGGGTCAGGTTACACATTCAGATAAGAATTTTCCATACAGAAGATAACATTGTCCTCCCCTGTGTATAACAGAATATTTACCAGGCTGAGAATGTGGCTGTTTTGGGACTGTTTCTTTTCAGTAATGTTTATTTTAGTTAATTTTGAAGCGGGGAAAGAAGCAGCCTATCCCTGTCCCATGATTAATGTAAGGCTGACCATGAGCAAGATAATAATAGCCCCATCCTCTGGGAACCAGGCTTCTCCCTAATTGCTTTATTGGCAATTAGTCACCATGTGTCACTGGACTGTCACCACCCTCATGTTCATTTTTCATGCCTTTTACAGAAAGTTACTGCTGACTCTACAGGGTGTAACAAGAGCTTCTGTTTATTACCAGGCTTTTCTTAGCTCCTCGAGGACTCAGTATTGGTGTCCTGGTGAGGCCAAGGATTGGGACAGACATTTGGGCTGAACATGTGTTTGTGCACACTGCACCCCAGCAAGGACTTTACTGAACCAGACCCATGACTTGGAGGGCTGAATACCTACTGACTGAAATAGTGCCTGCTAATTGTGATAATGTGGAGGGAAAAATCACACTTGAAAGAGCTGCTTTGGGTGCCTTAGAATTGAACAAAAACCTATGTGGGTTCTGATGAAGCTGCTTGGGGTTTTTTTTAATGTAAATATATGTCTGTTCACCCTGGGCCTTGATATGAAACATGTGGCTTTGCAGCTGAACTGGGTGATGCACAACCTCTGGCCCCTGGTCCTGGGCGACCCTGGGCCAGTTACCCAGCCTGTGTCAGCACCTCCCTACCTCCACTGCTGTGGGTCTGCACAGGGAGAGGGACAATCTAACAGTGGTACTTATGTCGCAGCTCTCTGGGCTGTGGAAAGGATAGGGAAGGAAGACTGTATCTTTTCCCTGAGCTGGGAAGAAACAAAATGTTTGGGGATGGTTGTAGGTAACTGCAAACTACGGTAATTTTGTTGCCCAGGAAGACTCAGTCTCTAAAGCTTGCAGAAGCCCTTGTTTGACAACAGGCATGATGAAATCATAGTCTCCTCCTCCCCTCATATATTTTGATAATAAAGGAATTTCTGATGGAAAAACACTGCCATAATCCTGTCCCCTCCCAAGCACCACCCTTTTCAGCTTCTTCAGAAACTGATGAAATAACCAGCCACAACTTCAGGGACATTGCTCTAATAAATATCTGAGTCAGAGTAAGATCATGGCAAAAGAGATCTCATCCTGAAAGCTGTAGCCCTCTTTCCATTTAAGCATCACTAGCTGATCCAGTGTTTGCAGGAGGCTGAATTTCCCACATTGCATTACTCCAGGACAACCTAGCTTTAAAAAGAAGAGGTCACCCCATGAGTTAAGTGAACTGAACTGACTTGGTACTAAATGCAAGACAGTGGGAGAAGTATTTTTCTGCAAGGTTCTATTCTGCCTTTGCATGTCTGACAAATCTGGTTCATCTTGATCTGTGTAGTGTTAGGAGAGAAAATGAAGCAATTAGAAAAGTAATATTGGTTTAAATCACAATAATATGACAATTTTACACATAATTTGGAGAACTCTGTTTTGTCACTGTGCATGTATCTAATTCTTTACCAAATCCTCTTAGTGTCCTCCCCAAAAAATCCTACCCTCACTACCTATAAATGCTTTAAAGAAAGAAGGAAAAAAATTTCAAAACACAACCTCCCAACCCCAAAATTCATTAGTTATAAATAATTTCATTTACACTTAAGTAAAACTTCATTTTTAGTTGCTGATGTCTGGATCTTTGCTTCTAAGCACTTGAAATCCTATCTTGAATCCCTTTGAGTTCAGCAAAAGAGGTTCTGTTTTTGTAACTTCTGCACCTAATTCTCACCTTAGATAATTTTGAGCTACTTGGCACTGAGATCAACTGCACTGTGAGTCCCTAGAAAGAAGAATCTGTGTTGGCTAAATAGTGGAAAAGCTATCTAGGCAATTGCTTTACAGAAAATATGTCCTGGCATAATTTGTTCTCTTCTGCTCAGATATATCCAGTGGTCAGCCATTAACATAAGAAGTGTGATGGAGCTGGTTTTCAACTTGTCCCTTCACTTCACTCATCTGAATCACATCACACATCTCTGTTTAATCTATTAACTGGGATACTGTTAAAGTTATCTCCCGATCAACTTTATTTAATCAGTTTGGGTTAGTAAAAGAGATTTAGCCAACAGCTATTTCCCTCACACAGGCTTGCAGCTCATGAACAAAACAGCTCCCTGAAGAGCAAGAACAGATTTCATTGAGGAACATGCTAATGAAAGCTGGATGAGTTTCCCTCATTAGGTGTAATTACTTTAGGTTTTGCAGGCTGTCTTCTATGGGGTGTCCTTCCTGGCTGATGTGTTGAGACTAATTAAGAAACTGCGATGTGCTAAGTGCATAATTTCCAGCAGAGACCTTCTTTTCAGTGTCCTGGCTTTCCCAGTGTCCACAGTAAGTACCCTTTGTCTCTATATGTAAAAATAATGTTTGCATAAATGGTTAGGGGTGTATTGTACCAAAAGTATGTGTATGAAATAGATAAGAACTAAGGTCTGTCTTTTACCATTGAATTTGGAATGGATTTGGACCATTTAGAAGAAGAAACAATGCTGAGCCTGTCATGGTTGAGAGCAAAGCCTCTTGCACAAACATTAGGGTTGCTGTCCTCAAGTGGACACAGATTGACCCCAAAGGGTGAATGAGGTGTAACCTCTCTGTTAATCTCATGGTCCAAATAGCTGTGGATTTATCAACTTAGGACTTTTCTCTAAAGGGCAGCACAGGTCAGGAGGACACGAGAGGCAGTAAAACCTCACATCTCCTTCTTTGATGCAAGAGTAGCTTTAAATAAGCACTGGAGAGAAACAGATTCACGGAAAAATAATTATAGTCACAGCCTACGTCAGATTCATCACGGATCACCTACTCCCTCACAGACAATGCTGTTTATCAAAATGCTGTGGGCTGGACAGGAACTGATGGGTTATTTATACACGTAGGTACGCTCTATGAGAGTGATGCCTGCAGCCACCGCTGAATCTCAGAGGGCTGAGAAACACTGCTTAGACACAGTCCACAAGCAGCTCAGCTAGCTGGCTCCATAAAAAAAACCCCACCAGGGATGGAGTCAGAGTGTTCACTATGCTGCTCTCATATCCCACCAGGCATCCTCACCATGCCCCCAGGACTGTGGCACAGTCTCACTCTTCCAGCATCTCACAGCCCTGATTTCTAACCCCAAGCACAAAGTGTGCTCAAATGCAAAGCTGGGCCAAAAATTAGTAATCAGCTTCCAGGTATCAATAACTGGTACCAGGGACCATTTCCTCCAGTTAAGTTGTCCCACTGTAATTCCTGATTTATGGGGGAAAAAAAATGGGCACCCACAGTGTGCAGGTTTCACCTGCAATTTAGGAATTAGGCTTATGAGTTGTGAAGGTAAAGGGTAAGTTTATGTGAACTGCCTTAGCAAGATCTGTTTTTACTTTGTTACTGAGCACAACAAAGGCTTGACAGAAAGTCCCTTGAGGAGAACTACTTGACCATCAAAAGATCCCATCTGCAAAGGGAAAGGGAAAGAGGAAAAAAAAAAAAGCAGCAGCTAATCTCAGATTCCACAGAAAATGGCAGTGTTGGCAGTTTATAAAGCAGGGGTTTTTTTCTCTCAGTATCAACACAGAACACTGCATCTCTGAGTAAATGTGAGATAACATGGGTTTATCTGGCAGTGTCATCATTTTTCATGTAAAAAAGCATGGAGACATTTTGCCTTCTCAGAAATGAAAGCACTAACCAAATCCTATCAGTTATGTTTGTCTTCCATTTCTAAATTTCTTTAATTTTGCATTTTGGTTCCAGTTTGTGTGTATATCCTTTTGGACACTGTATACCTACAACCGAGAGCTGGTTTACCCCAAAAGCCTTGACGGAGTCATCCCGCTCTGGTTAAATCATGCTATGGTGAGTAAGAAACACCTCAGCCTCTTGCAGAAAAAAGGGAGACTTTGCAACGTGTGCCCCACCACTGCATTGTGCCGTTTTCCAGAAGAGCTTCACAGCTTTTCCGTTCTCACCTCCTCCTTCCTGCTTATCTGAATCTGATGTTGAGCTGTACGCAGCAATCAGATGCATGTGCTTGAAGCTGCCTCAAGAAGCCTTTTAGCACACAAGGAACGTCAGTTAATCGGTGCTTGTCAAACCTCTGAAGTCAATGAAATGATGTGTAGTCATAAGGAAAGAAAATCTCACTTATTGTAGCTCAAAAAAGAAATTGTGTCTGCTAACAGAAGTCTCTGAAATACAAAATGGCTGTGAATGTAACAAAGCAGCCCTTAATTTTTAAAAAAGGTGAAATAACAAAAGAGAATCTGACAGCTCTACAGCTAATAAGCTAATGTGTGCACAGCTTTGAATAGCTGGATTGCAATGATTGTTTACAGATTTTCTATAAATACTTTCCAGATTTCTCCTTCATTTGCTCTGGCCGTTTTTATGATGTGTTGAATAATCACATATTTCTCATCAGTCAAGTGAAAGGAGGCTGACAGTAACATGGAAACTGTGGGTGGATTGCAAGGTCAGGGAGGCCTCATGGGGCGAATGGGAAGTGGGAGAGAAGGGAGAGGTTCAGTGCTAGGCTGAATCAGAGAAGCCAAAAAGTATGAAATAATCGCATAGAAGACTCATTTCTCTCCAGACTTCATTTCTTAAGAACAGTGCCTTGCCATCCACTGCAGCAGTCCCCAGTGAGTGTTGAAGGCAAATCTGGGAGGGTTTGGGGTGTCTGGCTGAGGACAGCTCGAGGTCTGAGCAGCCCCTTGATTTAGACAGGTGCATTCAGAGTCGTGTGACTGGAATCCAAACACACAGAGGCATGTCCGCATTGCTGATACCCGAGTGGTGAACCACAGCCATCATGCACTTTTAACCTCATCACCTGCTCTCTGTCCACCAATTCATTTCCACCAGGACCTTTCTGTCCAAACCTCTGCACAGGTGCAAAAGGGCTCTGCTCTTTCTGAAAACCGTCATCCACCAAAATGAAAGTCCCACCATGTCCTCAGCATCATCTCATCAGCTGGTTTCAGGTCCAGGATTTAGTATGGGCAACTGGTTTAAAATCCTCACAGTGGTGGAGGTGCTGGGCAAGGGGAGAGGGGGGAGTAGCACAAAGTGAAGCTCAGAGAAGACAGGCTTTGCTGCTTGTTTTAATCCTGGCTCACAGCTGAGAATTTGCCCTTTCCACTTCCACATTCGTTTATGACATCGGAAGGTTGAGAGGTGTTAGGGCATACATTTTTATTTCATGTGCAAGAACTCTTTGCAGGAATCCCTCAAACATATCAGTTATAACACCTTCTTACCTTACCTACATCTACACATCATAACACAGTCATTTTGACTACAACAAAAAGCTTTTTGTATCAGAAATGTCAAAAACTGGTGTTAAAAAAGGAAAAACAATTCTTCCTGAAAATTATTTTGACGAGAGAGAAACTTCACATAAAGCAACCCTCTATCACAACCTGGTATTTTATTTCTAAAGCTCTTAATACACTGCAGACATCTTGTGCTTGACAGTTCCTGGGTAGGAAATTTTCCTTCCAGTCACTATCAAGCATAAAACATCTGCCACCAGCATAGACTGATCCCTGCTATTGACAAACCTTGTGTTTTAGAACACCTTCCAACAGGTGCCTTCAGGCTTAGCTGAGGCATTTCCTTCTTCCAACACAAAATATCCACTGGAAACACTAGGGAGATCCAGGGACACACCAACACTTTAAGGGACAATCTCCAAGTTCTGGTTGCCAAGCAGACAATTTTTCTTGGGGTTCCTTTCCTTGCATATTGCTATTACATTATGGCTCTGAGATTACAGGCATTTCATGGCAGATTGAAGCAGCATGTAGCTGGCTTTAGAGGAGAAAGACATGAGTGTATCAGTAGTAACCATCAGTGCCATATCTTTTGCAGTGGGAGTAGGTTTTTTTTTAAATCTCAGTCTATTTTAATGTTGTACATAGGGAAAGCATATGTTGTTATGCAAATGGAGAGTGAACCTAAAAAATAACCATGAAAACCCACTTCAGGAATACTGAGCTCCTTGGCTTTGTAGTGATGCTGCAGCACCTTCCTTGCAGAAATGAATAACAATTTTTTCCTCACATGGACTGCTCTTACAGTGGGAAAGGGGTGTTGTTGCCCACCTGGTAGCCCAGAGTTGCAGAGTGAGCACTACAATTTGGCCATGTTTTTGCACTCTGAACAGAAACATTTTGTTTTGCAGACAGGATGGTTAATGTAGAAAGGAATTTTGCTCATAGTTGATGGAGACCAAATATTCCAGACTATCTAGGTTTCTCTCTTTGCTTTTCTACTGAGTTTAACCCAAAGGCTGGGCCTCAGTTTCCACTTGTGTTTGCCTGGGATAATTATGTTTTACCATCTTTATACAAAACCTTGACTTTCAGGGATTCAAAAAAGTCCACTCTAATTATGTCTCAAGCACAATTATTTTATTTGAACAAGATTTTTGAAGTGGAAGATGGCTGAGACAAAAGATATGGTGGCAAATTCATCAAGTGCATTTGTTTATTTCTTTCCCAGTCATTGCTTTTCAAGCAACATCTGGATACTCTCCAGAAGGAGACTAACTGCTGGAGACAGCTTGGATTAAACCATGTGCATGTATTATTCAACTTAATGGCAGTATTGGGGAACACTACACTTTGAAAGGTCTGACAGAATTAAATGTTAAATAAAGTGGGCCACTGGTGCGTCAGAAGAGATAACTCAAAAACATTTTTGATCTGTAACAAAAGATACATATAAATGTTGAGCAGATGTGTTCACAAAAATAGAAATGGTACAATTGTGTTTTAGTAAAAGAAGATTTATATTTTCAGTCTGTTGGCCCAGTTTTCTTTATTTTCAGACTGCAGCTAAGTTGAGTTTGGCCACCTCTTTTTCTAATTTACCCTGTAGCTGTGTTATCCTTTCACCTTTACAAAAACCAGCATTTAAGTTCCCCGGGCACTCTACTGACACATGGTTATGAATTGTGCATGTTCAGAAGTATTGTAAGCTATAAAGCTGAGAATAGACAAGGAAGGAAGGTAAATGGAGGCTCAGAAGAAACATCTTTTACCTGGCAGACTTTCAGCAAAGATGACAACAGATCCCCCATTGCCTGAGCTTCTGAAGCTTCTTTGCATTTTGCCCTATTGTGGCTAAGCTGTATCTGAAAATAAAAAATGAAAATGCAAGGGAGTGAGAGAACAAGCAAGGTACATACAAGTAATTTTCCTTCACTGAAGCAGGGCACCGATGCCCTGACAGTAGGAGTACCAGCAGGACTCACTGTGTCCCCTCTTATCTTGGATCTTCTTGGTATATACAAGCTGCTTGTGTTCTGCCTACCTAGCTATACCTCACCTTCCCCAGTGTGGATATATCTACATCAACAGAAATGGTATTTCAGATGAGTGTGATTTACGTCCATCCGGAAAAAATGTAAGTTATGTGAATATAAGTTACTCTTACTCTCATGTGAGGGTATCTGTGTGAAGGATTACATCTTACTACAGCTATTTTAGGTAGCTGCTGCATCACTAACCAAAAAATGGGGTACAAATTCAGTTTGTAGGGCAGAACCCTCTTGTCCAGGCCACTTGAACTGGACTCCTCCTCCAGGTGTGTATACGAGAACAACCTCAGGTTTATCTTTGACCATCTTAAACGATTCTCTTTGCAAGCATTATTTAATGCTTAATAATTCTTGCATATTTACACAAGGGAGAAACATTTCCATTTGTTTGCATTTCACAGTATCTCAATTTTAAGCTGTCTGGCAGCTATGGACATTCACAGGCTGCCAATTACATTCAGCTTTTGGCAAAAGAAGAAGAATGTGTGTGTGAGGAATATGGCACACAAAATTAATCACCCCACACATTTAAGAGCAAAGACACTTAGCTTTTCCCAGCACTACACAGATTTTTCTGAAGTTTCCATTTTTGTTGACATAAGCCCATTTCCTCAGGGAGAAAGTATGTGTTTCACAGACAAATGTTATGGCAGGGAATCCTCCCGGGCTGCTGCTACCCCAGCATGCACAGGTGCAGTCTCCGTAACCCTCCCCACAAAGGAACAGCTGGAGAAAAATATTCCACGGCAAAGGATGTGTCACTTCAGTCTCATGTCAGCCTCCAGCTGCAGTGCAACATCAGTTTCTTAGACTACATATCTAACGTCAGGGAGAAAGGCAATTAAAATTCTGGCATTGACATTGAGACAAAACATTTGCTAGTAAGCAATAGGATATTCAGCCAGGGCCTTATTCCCAAAAATGCATGTGTGCAGGCAAGAAAATATCTCTGAAGCTCTTTTACTTTTGATCATACAATTGGTCTAATCTTTCATCCATTTTTCACGATAACGCTCCCAAACTACCTACAAGTCTAGGAAAAAAAATAATTATGTTGCTTTACAGGTGAGGATGAATGGATCTGGAAAGGGCAGAAACAGGTAGTAGCTGATGGTTCAGAGAGGAGTGCTGCTGGAATTAAATTGAGCAATAGCTTCCTCACTAATCTGTGACACACCTGCTCAGTAACAGGACTCGCCGTGTCTCCCACTCTATCCATAAAATAAATCTGTGGTTCCCTGAAAATGCACTGATAGTTGAAAACACAAAAGACATGTAGTAACCCTAAGAGAGATTTATTTCTTCAACTAAACGTGGCAAGGTACTAGTTAAAGAAATAAAATGAACAGTAAAGCTTAAGGCCTTCCCACCTTGAAAAATAAAGAGAGGTTAAGGGAAGAAGAAAAATTTATAGGGAGAGATTGCAAAAGAAAATTTTGAAGGAGGCATTTGAACACAGACAAAAAAAAAAGCAAGATAAATCAAAAGAGGGAATTAGTTCCAAAATTAAGCCAAGAAAGTAGAGACCATACGGAGATTTGGAAAATTATGAGTATAAAAACCAAACAGAGGTTATGGTGACAGGAAGCCGTTTAGTTTTATTATGCTCAGATAACACAGGCTGTAATTGTTCATGAAAGCATTCAACTGAAGGAAATTTACATAGACAAGGGGACGTTTCCCAACAAAGAGCTGAGTATCTGAGTAAACACCTCAAGGGACAACCTATGAACACTGGCTTATGAGCCTCCTAAGGCAACACCAAAGTGGGTTTTTCCTTTTACTTTGCAGTAACATACCGATGGGGAAGAGAGAAGCACGAGTATTGGCCACAACTGCTTGTCAGCACACAGGCTCTGCGGGGAATTGGTCTGAAAGGAGAAACACAGGCAGTTTTTCAAAAGCATTTGATGGTCTCCAACTGTGCCCAGTGGAGTTTAGTTTGGCCAGTGGTAACTGTTTGTGAAAAGATCCCTCCCTAAAGTCTCACATGTTAATGGAAAGCAGACATGGAGGGTATGTAAATGCAGATGAATTAGAAACAAACAGCTCTGGTCAACCGAGGCATCATTTCCTTCGCTCTGGAGTCAAACAAGGTCACACCGAGTCAACTGCCACACGCGCGTCAGGAGCACAAGTGATCTCAGCAGCTCTGGGGAGAGAATTCATGGGCTCAAAGCTCAGCCTAGGCTGGAGCCTGCAGCCAAGCACAAATCCTACCCAACCCAGCCTTCTCAGCCCCAGGAAGCTCGCTCTTACTTGAATTCTCAACGGCAAAACGAGGATATAGCATGAAATAAATACACGAACTACTCAAAATACGGGAAGTAAAAATTCCATATGGTCTTAGCAAACACTGGAAATAATATTCAGAGAGGACTGTTTATCTCAGCTTAAACTCGTGAACCTGAAACGTATCCTGGGAAACATGCAACACAGGGTAGGAAACAAAAAAGTAAAGAAGCAGGGGAATGCTCTTGTCTGCAGGAGATAAGTTAACGTGCCAATATTTGAGATAAAGTTCAGAATATGTTTAAGAAACTTTCTTCCCCCTGTATTCATATGCCAGAGTTTGTATGAGCAACAAAAATAAATTTGTAATTTTATAACTTGCTCAGATTCACCTGAGTTTTTAAGGAAAGAAGCAAAGAAATTAAAACCAACTGGAAAATCATAATGACTGCCAAAAAGAGACACAAAGGATTTTAAAATTGAATGTTTGGAAGCAGAATTTAGGCTAAAAGTGTGATTAGTTAGCTAAATGTCTCTGATAATTTTGAAAGTCCCATCACTTTTATCTCTTCACTCTAGGAAGAAATAAAAAAAAAAAATCTACTCTTGCAAAATTTGTAAGCTGAAAGCTTTCCTCCACAAACAGAGGTTGTTAGACAAATAAATACATTAATATTTCAAAGAACATAAAAAATAAGTACCAACAGGATCCTTGCCAAGAGTAGGGAAAAGCTCTCTCATTCACTTTGGTTCGTTGATAGCCTGATCAGTACACACAGCTATTGTTTTAGCCTTTTTTCCTTATCTTGGAGTGAAATAGGTGTGTTTTTTTCCCTCCCTCTGTGATAATTATTTTTGACAGTTTCACTGTTTATATGTGAAACTGAGAAACTGTTAATTGAAATAAAAAATGAGTCACTGTTTCCAGCAAGTTTTGCCAATGTTTTGATCTGTGTCAATCTGAGCTTAATTATTAAGTTTTCTTTAAAGGAAGAGGCAAAACTGTATTTTTAATTTGGCCCCATACAAATAGTGCGCTCCTCAGACATACGTCAGTTTAAGGCTATGAAATGCTGCTAAAGAGGATTGAAAATATATTTAATGACTATGCACCAGAGACCCAGAGACCTATGGTTAAAAATAATGTGGATGAGAAAATACATCTCTCTTTTTTTTTTTTTTAAAGGATATGAGAAGCCTTTATAGCCTTTCAGCAGATCTGATTAACCATGATATATGCTCTATCACTAATGATGTTGCCAAAGTCAACGTCCCTGGGCTGTGAGAGGGAAATCATGTGGAAAGCCAATTGTGTGTCGTAGGCGAAGGGCAGGCTCTGCACCCTGTAGCCATCCACACATTCCCCAGTGTCTGCTTTACAAATGTGCATCTGCTGTCATAAACTTGCTCGGGTATTCAATAGAGTCTCCTCTGTGACTTTACTGTTAATGCACAAATTTGGCTTGGCAGAAACAGACTCTGGGATAGCAGAAGTGCGAGGGAAGATTTTCCCACATGTTTACGAGCCTGGGGTGTATGTGTACATGAGAAGGAATTGGGGGGGCAGAGAGAAAAATGAAAAAAAAAAACCAACAAAAAACCTTTATATCCACAAAGGAAAAATAATAATTTTTTTTTAAAATCGTCCTGGGGGTGCTTGAGGAAGCTGAGAACTGTTGTAGAAATCTCTCTCAAGAAGGCATTTTCACAGCAAATTTAAATGACTCTACAAAAAAACCCCACATCTAGTTAATATACTTGGCAAAATACATTTTAAAAGATGCAATTATTTGAACAGAAACACAGCACACAGTCATGGGCCAGTGACATCACTGGACTTGAGAAGAGAGAAGCTTGCAGCTTTCCTATGCCACAATAAATTTCTTTGGTTTTTTGGTTTTTTGGGATTTTTTTTTTTTTTTGCATTTGTTTTTCCAAATCAAGATAGCTGCGAGAACTTTAAGAAACTATTTGCAAAACAAGAGGCAGACAGTCCCACTCCTGAATGCTTTTGCTGTCCTCAGACATGGAAACCCTCTTACAAGCAATGGAAAGCTCATTGAATCAGAAATAGCAGAAATTTCAACCTACCCCTTCCACTAAACTCCTGGCTATTCCCAAAAGCAGACAAATTTTCCAGTTTTGCCAGTGACTTTCAAGCTTCTATTGATTTATAGGCCCCCGAGTGTTTTCTCTAACTCCTACATAAGTGGAGGAGCCTGACAAAAATGCGTAGTAAAGCATATCAGCCTTTTCTGAGCCATCACAGACTAAAAAGCAGATCTTCCAGCAATCTTTTGCAGGCACTACCAGCCTGCTGCTCAGCAGCAGTGCCAATGTACGGCGTGTTTGAGCAGCAGGCTGCCCCTCACCACCCCCAGCCTCTCCCTGTGACTGTATCCTGCTGTCCACATGTTGTCTGTGGGCTGCTAGAGCCTATGTGCTTCCCAGCAAGAAGCTACATCTCTCTTTGGGACACTCAGCCACTCACTCACCCCTGGTCAGGGACACAATGGACATGGAACTCTTGCCCGTCACAGTCATCACTGCATCCATCTCTTAAGCCTTTGAGACTTCTCATTTTCCTTTCCTCTCTAGATGCAGCAACACATTGAGTGCATTCACAGTTTCTATGCCTGCCTTTGGGCTGCTTCACTGTTCATACTTTCTGGCTCTTCGTGCTGCTCTTTCCTGGGCATGCTCCAAAATACCTGTGAAAATGAGGTGCTCTAAATCAGCGTGCCCGCCAAGGCTTAGTCTAAAGCCTAAAAATGAGGACAAGGTGCAGGTTTTCCATCACTGCTGCCTTGCCATGGGCATTTTGGGTTTTGTTCAAGGACAAACTATTGTTCAACTATGGAAAATAAACTCTTTTAAATCTTTTTGAAAGCAGCTTAACACATAGATTTCTGACTAAAAGAAGTTACAGGGATTACATTTGAAAACTGTGTGCACTGAACATATTTTTCTGGTTAAATGAATTCAGGAATCACTTGTACGATACGAGACTTCTGCAATCAACCAAGCAGGTTGTAGAGCTGAAGAATATCTTTGTGAAATAGAACAGAAGAAAAGAACACTGCCAATGACTGAAAGGAATTGGAACATCAAGGAAATACTTTCTATCTCATTTCTCTGAAAAAAGAATAACTGAGGTGGAATGGTTATTTTGATAGAAGGATAGCCAGGTACGAATAGCAGTTCCTGGATGTGGTAGGAAGGCTGAGGGAGGACACTCAGCTTCCAGGTGGTGATCTCTTGGAAGCAGCAGACAAAAGTGGATGTCCGTCTCTTAAACAAATAGCTAAATACAAGTATACTCTTTATAGCTCACTGTGCATTTAAAGAATTTAATGAGTATTTTTCACAGCCTATAGCATAAATATAAGGCAATAAAGCTTTGACACCATATTACCATATCAGATACTGACCACAGTTTCTGAAAAACACGTACATTAAAAGTGTTAGAACCATTTCTTTGGGACAAGAGGAATCTTCATACCCTACACCCAGCAGGTTATACCTTTAGGGAGAAAGACAAAAAAAATTCCTTAGTTTGACATTTTTTCTATTTAAAACTCTATCTTCCTCTGTTGCCCTCCTCCCATACCTGCCCCATCGACCTATGAAACTATTTACTTAATTACCCCAGGAATTTAAGCAACTAATCAGCTACAGTTGTTACTATAGTTTTTCTCCTGCTGCATTTCATTGACTAGTTTTGCTTTGTTGTTCCCCAACATTGTTTTAGCCATCTGTTCTAGGTATTGCAATTCAAAGTTATTGTTTGCTTGCACAGGGAATACAAAATTTTCAGTGGGGAAATTTCACCCAGGCAAATTATTTTCTGAAATTGTTTCAAATCAGTCAAAAATTTGAGGCATTAGCATCCCATGAATCCCTGCATTGACCATTTAACATCTGAGCCCAGAAGGCTTTCTGCTGTGCTCCCAACATCCCCATGGTGAGGAGCATCCCTCTTGGAGGCAGCTCCTCACCACAAAACAGTCAGTGCCACCAAACTGTCTGCCCAGAGCTGAAAATCCTCCATGCTCAGACAGTTATCATTAAAGTCCTTGAAACTGAAGCTACAATTCAAACTCTTCAACAACAACAACAACAACAACAACAACAACAAAAAAAAAAAAAACAAACCAACCAACCAAACAAACAAAAATATATTTCTCTATCAATTTAACTCCTTTCTGACTCTGGGATAAGCTTTGTTTGAAGTTCCTTCATCACCTTCAATCACAGCTAACTGAAGTCTCCTGTATGTTTATAACCCCATTTTTCCATTTACAAAGGGAAGCACAACACACTGGGATTGCACTGGAGCAAGTAATAAATTACACTACATAAAATACAATAATGAGTAGAAGAGAACATGAAGGCAATTCAGCAATTGCTCAGTGAGTTCAAGGAGCACTCTTCTGACATCCTCAACCGCACATAATGATAGAACTCAATATCTTTTGTACTCTAATGGGAATTATAAAAAAAATTATTGCATTACAAAATGCAAAAGGAGAGCTCACCTATTATAAACATAGGCCATGCTACAGGCAAGACTTATTTTTACATTATATTAACAAGAAAATTTTTGTGCTTATTACTCTAGGGGTACTTCTTCATTGTAAAAAATGAAGTATGCACATTTGTATACAATTATACTCAGTATTGTTAAATAATTATTTGCTTCTGAGAAGGTGCCTGAACTTGTGATCAGCAATGACTGAAGGAAAGGCACTGTGATCTGTCAGTGACAGACTCTCTTTTTTCCTCAGCACACAGCTGTATTGCCATTTGCTCTCCTGGAAATCTTTGCCTTGCCGCATCGTTACCCAGCAAAGAAGAAGGGATTGATCCTACTGGGATTTGTCGCTTTTCTCTATATCAGTTGGTAAGAATTTAAGTATTTTTTCTTCAAGTAATCTACTTTTTAAAGTAAGGCCAAATCGAAAGTTCCCACCCAGACACATGGGGGACAGCAGTCTCTTCTGTGGAGGTATCATTTAAACTTCAGCTGAGACCCATGAAAACTATTTCTGAACATAAGCAAGGCAGGTTTCTTCACACAAAATAGAGGTCCTGAGACCTTACACAGTGTCTCCTGCTCTTGTAAGGCCTCTTAAAGGAAAGTAACTAAACTGCCATAAATTCAGCCATAATTTGAGTAATTTCTTCTGGGCTGGAGTTTTTACTTTTACTGGTACCATCAGATTTACCTCCACTCACTGTACTGCTCACTGCAAAACCACCAAATCCCAAAAGGTCTGGGGGTCATGGGAGCAGGAGAGGAGTAAAACTCAGTTTAGTGTTTGGCAGGGACACGTGGCTGGTTTTAGAAACTTGAGACAGAAAATGATACTCGGAGCCAGGTGCAAACTGGTGGGTAGTGATGAGGCATCTGCCCACCACCACCTCCCACTCCACCAGTGGACACTGCCCACATTTCCAGCAATGCACCCGTTGATCCCCAACCTGTTGGAGAATGATCCTGAGAGAATAAACTAAATCTAATCAGCACCTCCCACAGCTCATAGCCATCTGTCCACCTGCTCTGAGTGTGTCATGCACCCCTGGAGTGGGTTTGCTCATTGCATCCTGGCTGCAGTGCTGGGAGTGGCACTGCCACTCCATGTAACTACGGGCAGCTGCCAACATTTCAGAGCTCTCAGAGGACGCCTTGTATTGAGACCCAACTCAGGAAGGGGGCTGTATAATTTCAGGATATGCCGTGATACAACTTTCCAGAGCTGAGGAAACATCCTGGCTCTAGGGTGGAGAATATAGAACACCTGTATAACAACAAGAGGATACTGGTCAGCGAGGAAGCGACTTGTCCTCATGCAAAGACTTCTGAGAAGTCACTGGACCAATGAGGAAACTCATCCTTCCCATTCCTACTCACCAGTTCTCACTCTCATCTAGAGACCATCTTCAGCCCAGTGAGTGAAAATCTGAAATAGAAAATAAACTGTTCAGATGAAACACTGGAGTGACTTGAAGCCCATCAGAGTGGCTGTGGAAACAGGGGACTTCACTGATACATTACATAAGCAAATTAGGAGCCATTTATTCTAATCCAGCCCAGAGCCTAATAGGATTACGACCATGGCTTCCTAAATTCCTTTTCTATGTTCTGATTCACCCCATTGCTTAACACCAGCTTTGTTTTGCTTGTCTTGTGACAGCATTTGGGTTTTACTGTCTTTGAGACCAGACTGCTCTTACAGCCATGTGAGCCGTGCTTTCCCCTAAAATCCCTATCAGCTGAGCAATTTCATCCCTCAGGAGACATGGCTCATATCAGGATCTGAATCCACTCCAGAGGATGAAGATCAACACAAGCATCAACACATTTGAGCCCTCCCAGTATCTTCTGTGAGTTGGTGCTGCATTGTATTGCCAGGGTCCTGAGTGGAAGGTGGTCCCTCAGAGTGCTTGTCCTCTGTGTGCCAGGGCCCTGATGACTGGATAAAAGGTATAAGAATGTCAATACAGTTTTCAAATCAGCAAGGAACCTCCTGCCTGCTTTCTTTTTGCCTCCACTTCGTGGTTCCCTGCAAACCACAGACAACAGCTTTCAACCAACAGAAAAATTTTCTGGCCCATGCACCGAAATCTCAACACATGTACATATTTTACTGTTGGTGCTACAACCTGGTGATTTAATAGCCCCATTTGGGCACCATATGTTTCACAAGCAACAGAGTCCTTCCTCCAAGCCTCTCCTTGGACTGTCACTGCCATCACTGCAGTGCTGATGGGCTGAGAAGTGACTGGTCCCTCCAAGGCAGCAAAGAAACTGAGCAGCCAGTCACACCTTGCACCAGACACCTGCCTCTGAGCAGGGTGTCACTGTGGCATTGAACAGTCATTTATTTGGGTTTGAAAATACAGGTTGGAGGGCTCCATATGAGACACACCAGCTGGCCAAATTGCATGAAAATAATCTAGTTCCTCGTTATATAAAAGAAAGGTGGTTATCACTCTCTGTTTTACTGTTGGAGGTACAATATGAAAAGAGGAGTCTTGTGCAGTGAAGAACACATGCTGATGTTTGTACAGGCTCCACTTAGCACTTGGACTTCAGCGTTTCTGCTCAGCCTCTCAGGGGCCTTTCCTGAAGGCTTTTTTTTTTTTTTTT
>VZRH01005349.1:410967-422656 GCA_013397555.1 Urocynchramus pylzowi | reverse complement strand
GAATCATAAAAAATGAGTCCTTACATTTAAATATTTCCATGCTCAGTCCAGACAGCTCTACTATCAATCCCCTCCATTTCTCCTTCTCCACTGTGTCCCTTAGGTGAGGATAGTAAATCTTAATTGACAGGCAAGACAAAACCACCTTTTTATGCCCCACTCCTTCCTTCTTTTACTAGAGAAAGGAAAAAGCATCTTTTTAGCCTTTTTTTTTCCTCCTTAGTATTCTCCCATTCCTCAGTGTCATGACACAGTTTCAGGATAGTGTGGCAGCCCGTTTGTCACTTCTCTTTGAGGCATGATGCTCAGTGTAAGGTAGCAGGCTGGGTGACAACAGAAAAAATTGCAATCACATTCCCATATTAGCACTGGGGGTGGGAAGTATGGCATAATCTTCAGATATGTTTTTTTTTTTTTAAATAAAGAGTTAAACCTTCTAGGACCATTTGGACCCAAAAGTTTGTTTTAGGGAAGTACTGTCCTTGTTAAAATGGCACATCCTGATAACAATCAATGAAGACTTACCCTATTTCTTAAATTCTTTACATAATCAATACAAATATAAATAATTTTACTCACCAAAAATATTCACAAAAAAGTATTTTTCCTATACTTAATATATAAAGATCACTTTTATATTCTGAAGTTCAGGCATTCTCTACCAATCACTCGTAAGAGCCATAAACAATGAACATATTACCAGCGAACTGACAGCCGCTACAAGATATTTTCTGAGAGAATAAAAATGGCAGAAAGAGAGGGGACAATTAGAAGAAAAGAAACCCTATATAGCAGGCATATTAATCTTCTTTTTTTTTCCTTCTTTTTCAAACTATGCTTTGCAAACAGTTCTGGCAGAAAAGGGTGAAGCAGCCACATCTGTTTCCCACCTAACCATTCCTCTTCTTTTCCTTCTCTTACAAAAGCAAAGCTGCTGGAGAATTCCCCTTGCCCTCTCATCTCCTGAAAACTTCTTTACACTCCTCAAAACAGTGGTCAACAACAGAAGGATTGAGACAGGGAGGAACAGCTCTGTGTCTCCACAGACTCTAGGGACCTGGATATGGGCTGAAAAGCTGTTGTATCTAAAGAGCAAACATATGTGAGAGCTTATTTGAATAAGCTTCACTTAGCATAGCCAAGTGCACATCCCTGTTCTTGAACATTTTTCTATTTTACTGTGCTTTTACTGCTGTTAATAGCCAATGCCACCAGGGTGACAGCAGAATATTGCGTGCATTTCAACCTGCACTGAAACCCATCTAATTTAGCACTGGCTCAAGTGTGCTTCACAGCAAATAGCCCAAGTGCTGAGGAGATGCATTGACAGTCGAGCTAATTTTCTCTGTATCAAGCCTGTTTTGACAACTCAGCCCCTCAGGAGCTGGAAATTTTGAAGTGGTTCTTCTAATTGAATGGTCCTAACCAAAGGTAATTTCTCTACTTCCTTGCCTAGGGTCCTGTGGATTTATTCTGTAACAGGAGAGTGGGTATATCCTCTCTTTGCTTTGTTCAGCCCCCCTGGACTAGCAGCCTTTTTCGCCGGTAGCCTTGCCATCATCGTCGCCTTCTACAACTTCGGAGAGTTCCTCAACCGTATGATATGGGGTCAGTCCAAGTTTTATTCATTACTTCTATGCATATGAAACAAAAAATGAACTAAAATGAACTGCTGTGACTGCCCAGGCAGGCAGGAAGAGGAAGGGGGCATGAGTACACTGAGGAAGGTGTTGGGGTGGTGGCATTTGGGTGTCAGATAATCACTGCTGGGTCCTACCCATGTACTAACAAATAGAGAACAAATTGGAGCAAGGATCCCAACCCTACCAGACAAAGGTTGGACCAGCTTCCTCTTATTTGGGTCAAGAAGCAACTCTTACCAGCATAATCACTGGATTTTGAATTCCTGCTCAAAGAAGGGTCCAGAGAAGCCACATGTCTTGGGCTAAAACTCTTACACCTGCATCACATGTTGTTTGTCAGACTAGGGATTAGCAGCGTTTACTCCAAATTTACAGGAATGCATCAGTGTATCCAAGCAAAAGCACCGTGGCAGCAGCTCCATGACTAAAGCAGCACTTTGGAAACTTTTACAAACTGTTCAGAATTTTTCCCTTCTGCTTTAGTAGTGGTATGACCAGTAGTGACCTAAAAAAAGTGAAAAGTAGCTTCCTTGGACATAATGGGCAGTTGGACAGGGAAAAAAAAAGTAGTTTAGGAAAGCATATTTAACAAGTGGAAGAAAGAGAGAACTGAGGAAGCACCTTTGGGGGTTTGGTATGGGATGCTATTATTATTGTTATTATTGTTTCTGTCATTATTGTTCCTTCTGGTTTCCTCTCCTTTTTCATTCAAGATTGAATTTTTGAGGATGAAAGTGTTTCTGTCAGGAAAACGTGTGTATTTTATTTAGGACAAATGTGGGAACATTTGCAATTTCTTAAACTAGCTTTTTGATTAAAGAAAAAACACTGCAAAAACACCTCTGAAAATAAATAAGACAACCTCCCTCTGTTCTCAGGGAACATTTGATGCCTGATCCATTTTGCAAAGTCTCACATGCCTGTCAAGCCAAAGTAGAGTGTCTGTAGCTAGTCTCTCACCATCCATATTCAGCTACCTAAAAGCAGCAGATTGGCTTTCAAATGTGCTGAATAACCAACTTCACTGCTTGCTACCTTTGAATACAAGATGCTTGCTCTACATGTCCATGTTTGGAGATTTTGGCCACATTCTATTCTGCAAAAACATCATATGAGATGAGGATTGCTGGTAAATGAAAACAGATCTGCAGCCTTTCTGCACTAGCTCTGGTTTAAGAGGCATCACATATAAATAGTAACTACTGCTAATCAAAGACCGCACCATCACCACATGATGACATAAGTCTTTATATGAGATATCTGATACATTTATGTATCAGATTTTTTTCATCACTGAGTACATATTAGTACTTTTAGGGCTAGAGTATGTCTGCTGCATAAGCTGGAGATAATCAGAATAAAAATAATTTGATTTCCAATGTGTTAACTGATTGGACAAAATATTGTGCCAAGCAGAGATCAAATTAACTGCAAAAATTAGATGCATATTCAAAGCTGACTAAAGAAACTTGGGCAAGCACTCAACTTTACTGTGCACACAGAGAGGCTGAAAAGCACCCCAGTTGTGGTAGCATGAATGTAACCTCAGAGTATGTATATAAACAATACACAATATTCTCCATTGATATCTGGTGTGCTCTTGTGATCCCTGGGGGCCTCATCTGTGTGGTGGGTCTGCTTCTCCATGCACAGTTGGTATTTTTCAAAGTAGCCACAAAATCCTGGCCTTAACAATTACATGGTGTTTTCATCCACGCGCAAGACACTCCCCTTGAGTTACAGTTCCCCATGCTGGTGCCAAGTGTTTTCACTGATCCACATCCCAGCTGTGTCCACCCAATAGAAGGGTAGGACTTCCTTAAGCTGGCATCAATAACGGAGTCCCAAGAAGCCTTGAAACATAGCCACGGGGAAGCTATTCCAAATTACAGTATGCCAGAGTTTTAATATATTCCTGACTGAGACAAATTTTTGGTTCAGCATTGCCAGAGAAAAAAGAGCTGCAAACTGAATGAAGACGCGATTCCAACATACCTTTGTTCCCACAGCAAAAATGGCTCCATGTGCTATTTTTCATTCTACCCTTTGCTCTCTCTTCTTCCCATCACAATAAGGCAGAGGATGCAGTGGAAATGATCCTGCAGAAAACAAAACAAAAAAACCACAAAACAACCAACAAACAAAAACCAGCTTCCCCCCCAACAAGGCAAAACAATCAGTGGTGGTAGAGGACAAACAACTTTCCATATTTCTTCATCTTTCCATATTCTCTACCCTGCCCACCTCCTCCCTCCCTCCCTCAAAAGACAAAATACATGGAAGGGCACTTTTTACCTCTCTTTTGCTTCCTCCTCATTCCCCAAAGGCAGTTTGGGTTACAGGTTAATGCAGATATCGACTAGCTTCCCCCAGGTACATCTGAAAACACCTTGTCTAATAACACCTGAAACCATCAAACAATTAGACCTGATGCTGGTAGGATCTGACAAAGCAGAGCTCTCTGACTGGGCTGCTGGCACCAGGATTCTCCCCAAAGGAAAAAAAAAAATCTGAGGCTGCTGCTTCTTTTTATTTCTTTCCCACTCGAACAAAGGACGGTTGCCCAGAGGTGTTTATTCAAAGGCGCAAGAAGCGGTTAACAAACAGCTCCACCAGAGTGGCAAGCCTGGCTCCCTTCTGGACTTACATCCTGTGGCAGACTGTAGGCTGCTAATGAAGCTTGCTCCACAGCACACCATGCTTCATATGGGCTCTTCCATACTCCCTTATAACTTCAGGCCATTATTATTTTTCCTAAAACCAGCTACATAAATATTTACTCTTTTTACACACTTAAAGGTATATTTAGTTCCAACTTTTTCCAAAGATGGCAACTTCCAGCTTCAAGCAAGTAAGTGTTAAATCTATGTCCTGTGCTTGACTGAAAAGATCATTTCTGAGAGCTGGAAAATCTAGGTTGTAGAATAATATAACCTTTTTTTTTTTCCTTTTTCAGGATGCCAGACCCTAAATTCATTTTATTATTTATAGACAAACTGTTTCATACAGTATTGGAGGTTTTAAAAATGTATTATCTCTCATGTGCCTCTCCTCTCCCTCCCCTTGCACAGTTGGATTGGTGGTAACTAAGGCAACCCAGCTGCACAGCCTGAGAGGCACAGAAAATAGTACCAGTAATGACTTCTTTTTGTTTTAAATCCCAGAGTTTCTAGAGTACAAGACAATGTTGAGCAATAGAGAAACTCCAAAGAGGATAATTTGAAACAATGAGCTGATTCTTTTACTGCCATAAATTTACCTCAGCCAAGAACTTGGCTGCAGGGTCTGAGTACCAAAGATGAACCGTGCGATAGTTTCTCCCCTTCCTGATGGGTGGAAAACATCACACAGGCAACTGATCTCATGTTTCTTTGACCAGTCAAACTAGAATCCTCAAAAATAAAGCAAAGAAGTGCTCACTTGGGGTTTGCTCTTGTTGGGACAATCAGATCCTTGGGAGAAATTTGGATCAAAGTTCTCCACGTCAGACAAAGCAACCTTTCAAGTGAGGTCTCTTATCTAGAACTCGCATTCGAAGATGGAGCACATTCATTTGTCTTCCATCTAACACATCTGAAAAAAACCCCAAAATAACATTCATCAGCTGCTTCATTTCAATACTCTGAAATGCAGCTGGAGAGGAGCTATAGCTAGCAACAGCTACTTGCTCCACAAATGACTGAAAAGCCTCCTGACACTTTTGCCTCTACTTGCATGATTTTGTGGGCCCAAGGCCTCTCCCAGAGAAATGTTTATCGCCACATGGTGGAAATATCCTTTGGGAGAGAAACAGGGGATGAAAGGAGGCTGATTGTTGGAATGGGCAGCAGCTCCAACAGACCCACCTAGATACTTGCTGTCCACCAGAAGGCAGAGCTTTGGCCAGAGCTGGCTGAGGAACACTGTCAGGGGCAAAACAAAAATAAAAGATATCATAATGCAAAGGGTAGGCAGCTCAACAGGAATAAGAGCCACTGCTTTGAGGAAAAAGAGAAAACTTATGGTATAATACCTTTCTCATGCTCAGTGTAGAGATGAATGCACTCTTCCAGATCTTCTATGAGCTCTTAAATATCTCAGGAAGACATTGCTGAAACTTGTTTACCTAAGGCTGAAATAAAGTTAAACAACAATCTTCTCTTTAGCCTGTTTTTCCTCTTTTTTTTTTTTTTTTTTTTTGGAGTACTTTCGCATTCAATGCATTTTCCAGAATCATATAACATGTTTTCACAACTGATTATTTTCCCTGAGTTTTATTTTTGTATTTATGGGCTTTTGAAACCAAGCTCCCTTAATACCCTGTAGCCTTGGGAAATCCAGCCTATGTGACAGCTCACAAATCTGTGCAATACAAAGCAATACTATAATAAGATTGAATTCTTGATGCTGTCATTATTCCCAGCAGCTGTTGAGATTGCAGAAACCCGAAAGGCAAATAAAGGGATGCAAAGGGCAACTGTGTGGAGTATGAAGCTGTGCTACCATTGTACTGGTACAGGCTTATCAACAGCAGTTTTTGTATGAATGTTAAAATGCTGATATTCTGCACATAGTTATTACTCCAGACACAGGTTCCACCCTTAATTATTATAGTATCCTGGAGGGATTTTTAAACTGAGATTCCTTTCCAGAGGATTTGTTGTATCATGCAAAGAATAAGGGTCCAGAGTCTATCTATTCCTTTCAGTGACCAAATAATGTTTATATCCATAATTTCCCTATATTGCCAATGATTAATGGAACTCAGATTTTACAGGATTTAAATCCCACAGTTTGCAAGCTAAATATGAGTATTTACTTTTGACTCATCCATTCGTCCTAGTTGTACCATAAACCTGTGATGGCACATTTATGTCCTTCATATTTGTCACTCCCCAAAGCTGCAGTTTATCCCTCAGGCAGAGATGACTGACTGTGTTAAGGAAACCTGCACTATTTGTCACAGGTCCTATTTTTGGTGATAAGTCTATCTGGTGATCCACTGGAGGCAGACTGGATCAGAACTTCTCACAAACCAGGGCTTACAAATTCATCACTGGAGGCCAGACATTAAGAAGTGCTGGTTAACATGCTGGTCCTGGCCTGCCAGGCTATTTTTTTTCTTTGTGGTTTGGACTTTTTTCCCTCACCCATAAATATCCATTTGGTCAGTACACACCAATACAATACAGCAATTAGTGTTTCAGAGCCTCTGAGGTCCATGGAGGAGGAAAGATCATTTAAAGGAGAGTTTCCTATGAGTGAATGATCATCGGAGGGGAAGAAGAGAGGCTGAGACAATGTGTTAGAAAAGGTACCTGTAAACAGTTGATTATTGCCACACTGGGTGCCCCACAGTTGCTCAATAACTGGTGCTTCAGAAAGCTGTGGGATTTCAGTAGGTCCTGTGCTGTCCTGACCAGCCATGTGAGCATCCTCCAGCTTTTCACATACTCTCACAACAAGCTAGGTTTGCTTGGTGGCAGACACTTTCTCCCACTGGCAAAACACAATTATTCTCAATGGGTGTGGTCCATGGCAGACTTCAAATAATTCCTCAGTTGTTGAGTAATCTGTTACTTGCTGGGGACATCCCAGGCTCATTTGACTTCTGCAGCGCTTTAGCATGAGCAGCTGGTCCAAGACATGCACTGGCAGTTTATCCCCCCTCCTAGATGGGTAGAGTTCCCCAGGGATGTTGGGAGTCTGGGGCCAGCTTCACATCCTCCTCATCCCTGATGTATGAAAGGACTTCTCTGTTGTGCCTTCCCCCTCACATCCCAATAATGTCTTCTCCTCTGTCTCCAAACAGGAGATTCAATAGTAATACTGGACCACAAGTGGAAAGGCAAGTGAATCCTCCTCTTGAAGCCAAACAATCTCTCCATGAATGCTGAAGCCATGAAGTAGAGGAAAATAAACGTAGCTGTGATAAATCCTTTCTCCAATGCATTGCAGCTTCTGGTGAAGCCATTATGACATCAGACATATGGAAAACTGGTGGAAAATATGAAATGTTTGCCTCTTTCATGATAACTCTGCAACTGCTATGAATAAGAAAATTGTGTTCATCTGTTTACACAGATTTCTCATCTCTTGCACAACGTACGTGAGGATGTGTCCATGGCTAAAAGTTGTCACTGGTAAATGCACTCCCTCATGAGCCTCACACCACTCTGTAAAAGACCTGTGAATGCAAGCCAGCTCTTGTTTGGATTGCCCTTCATCAAATCTGGAAAAAATTAAGAGGAGAGATAATTTTAACAGTGCTGTGGCTTCCAAGCTAGCTAGATAACAAATTGGGCTAACAAGCACTGTAATTAGAAATGTCTGCTCAGAAAGTTCACCAAGAAGCTGAGTTCTTCTAACGAGAAACTTTCTGTAATATTAATATGATTATATTATGCTTAATGTCTCCCCTCCATTTTAACACGAAATCTGAAGGCAACAGTTTCTTCCTTTTTCTTGGTTTCAGTTAATCTCGCAGCAGAAGTAACCTAATTATACTGACTGTATGATTGCTTTGACAGAAAGCATGTTAATTTAAAGCACTGTTTAACATAAAGCTGCCTGCCATATAATTACACTCTATTCACATGTTTACTAATTTTCCTCAATATAGTTGATTTCTGTTATTAGCCTCAACATTTTGTTAACATCCAAAACACTGGAGATCTGCTTTGCAAACTCCAATAAACATGCAAAACCGAGAGTAGCACAAGCGTTCCTTAATGGTCAATGTGAAAAAGAAAAATCTCTGTTATTATTCCGGCATTGAAAGAGGATTTGAAACTAGTTGCAGTACTTAAATGTTTAAATCCATCCTCATTGCCAAAACCCTTGCTTAGAGCTACTGTGCACGCCGTTCACCAGGGTGTTATTTTCACCTTTCAAATGCCGCTGGAGCTCAGTAAAAACAAAACACATTGTAAGCTGCCTGTGAGCAATAAAAAGATAATGTGTATACATAAGATTGCTCTTCTCATGTGTTAAGCACCTGATAAAAATTCTAATCTGAGAAGTTAACATGCTAGGCCTAGACTGTAAACCAAGTGAATTCAATGGGAGACGTGCATGCATTCAGTAATTCCCAGCCTATCTAGATAACTCGCTCCAGCTAACTTTGCAAGGGGAATGTAAGCAATTACACATGCCCACACACAAACACACTCCTCCCTCCTTGTTTGTTGAAGCTGAAATATGCTGGTCAAAGGAAATATATTGAAGAGATAGACAGAAGAAGAAAAAAAAAAAAAACATGGAGAGAATTAGAGAAGAGAAAGTTATAGAAACTGCCCGTACAGGTTTGTTGAGTATTTTTGTCTCTACCTCTCTTCTTTTTAAATTCTTTTATTTTGTACTGATACTCCAGTACAAAGAGTTTAATTGTCAGAAACTCAAAACGAAGCCTGGGCCCCAGCACAGAGGGATAGGTCTTTCCACTTCCAACCAGAGGAGCCAAATGGCAGCCCTCACCCTCAGCTCCTGCTCACACCAGGGGTACTTTTGGGATCTGATGTGGTGACTGAGCTGCTGGACTACAGGGCTCAGAAGAATCATGGGGGAGGTTGTTTATTGCTCTGAAAAGGGCTCAGAAGAGGCACTTATCTCTGCTACATCCTGTATGGAGAGAAGCTGGGTTCTAGTCATGCATTTTGGGAAAGCAGTGAGGAATGCCTGTCCCCAAAATACAACTGCTGGGATCTTGGATTAGCTTTGTTCCTTTCTCTCATATCCACAAAGCACTGAAAGAAGGAAAATGTGTCATTGCTCAGAAACCAACATTCTCCCTGTGATTTTTCAAAAGGCTTTACTAAGACACCCTGGGTAAGGATCTGGCCTTGAGGACGTTTACAGCAGGTTTCTCTTTCCAGCCCATCAGTCTCTCCCATTTCACTTTAAGTCTGCGAAGTCAGTCGGAACTGTTTATTTATGGCCGTGGATGTCCATGGCTGTATAAATTAGCTGTTATTACTGAAGGAGGTGCCCGCCCACTCGCCCAGAGCAGCTGCACAGGAGCCCTTCCACGCCGCTCCACGGAACGCAGCCCCATCGGGGAGGGAAGCGGCGCTGTCCCAGGCAGACGAAGGGACCACGGCTCAAACCCCTGGGCGAAAAAACAGCAATTAATTTTTTCCACAGTGCAATCTGCAGCATGACAACCACAATTACCTAATACTGTTTAGACCTGCCACTTGCATTTGGCAGAGAGAGAGAAAATGAAGGATTAAATTCACTAGAGGAAAAAAAACCACCCAGACTGGAACCTACCCCTGGACTTTCATTTTATAAGATTAAGGGATATTTGTTTAGAGAGGGTGAGGGGGAAGGGACAGTGAGGGGATGGAAATGCAAAACTGGTTGTTGTTTGAGACAGGGTACCATCAGAAAATAGAGACCCATCCCATACACACACACACTGAGCTGCTTCCAGCAGAAACAGCTGGAAAGCAATATCCACCACCATGAGGAGCTTTCATCTTAACTCACACCTTTGTAACAGTTTACTTCCACAAAAAGCATAGGCAAGTGCTAATTTATTCCCTCCCCAGTTTCCCACACAAATTTCTTGGTTTGGGTCTCTGCCAGAGCTTCAGGGTCACAATGTGACCTCAACAACATAATTTAAGATTGTTCCAAGCCTTCAGTGGAACTACTGAAGATTTACTTTGATGGATATGGAGCCAGGATCTGGCATGCAGAAAATATGCATTTACATTCTACCAAAGTGTCTAAAATAGTTGCCCAGGGACACTGAAATTCAATTTGAGACCTTGTATTCACTTGGCAGAGCACATAATTAAATATTTTGTGCCACAAAATTAACCAGAGTCTCAGGGGTATGGGTAAGAGACGGCTTAGAATCAACCATGAGAGCCAAACTAAGACCTACTTCCCAGGCAAGTTATTCAGTAAATATTGGAAAAAGATCATTGCAGTCATATATGGGTTCATAATAATTTTTGTTGGTATTTAATCTTGCTGATTATCTGTAGTAATCTCTTACCTCAGAGGAAGAGGCTACCAGCAGTGTGGATTCATTTAAATAACCCCAATATCAATAACTACTCTTGAAATAAAGCTCATGCTTTACAGCTAAAACTGTTTGTTCTTGAATTAACCATTTGGAAAGAAGCATCAGGTAAAAACCAAATACAATTACAATAGGCCAGACCTCAGAACAAGTAGTTAAAAGCCCCAAAGCAGAATTTTTGCCTTTTAAGGTCTCCAGAGACCCTACACTGCAAGGAGTTCAAGGTTCCTGAAAAGCAAACCAAATTCCTTTAGTGTTTGATGTCATTACCCATCAGTTTAGATTCCAGACATGGTGAGTCTAAAAACAAGGGTTTGAGTTAAACCTCTAGGATATGGCCCAATAATAGTTATGAGCTATCAAATTTAATGGTAATACTTGGTGGTTCAAATGTCACTTTCTATCAAATGCTCTCAAAACATAAAGTCGTGTGCCACGTTTATGAAGCTTTAAGGAAAGCTTCAAGTTCCTTTAACCTTGAGAGGGTAATTTCCCTCACTACCTGGAGAACAGCACACATATAAGAGAATAATGCTTTATTTTACACCTAAGATAAGCAGAATTACCTCCTCCAAGTAGGCAGGACAATGTGGCTTCGCTGTTGGTATGGACTACATTCCTCAGGGAGAAGAGAAGAAAACCAGTATATACCAACACAAGACTACTTTTTGAGATGCTAATTCAAGTTTTTTTTTTATGTGGAAAGCTCCAATGAGTGCGCCCAAGCATCAGTGCTCAAGTGGGAAATGAGGACACGTGTATAAAAGGAGTTAAGCGTTTCTCTCCATCAGGCTTTTCTAGTTGTGGACAGAGGGAAGCACAATCGTGGAAGTGTGCTTCAAACAGGGAAGAAACACAGAGTCATTAAGGTTGGAAAAGACTNACGGCTCCCGCCGGGCTGACGGGGGCGCAGAGCCCGCAGCCCCGCTCCAGCGGAGGAGCCGGCGCCCGGCTCCCGTGAGGGGCAATTCCCGCAGGGACGCGGGGCAGGCCGGGAGCGCGGCCCCGCTCCCGAGGCCCCACAGCGCCTCCT
>VZRH01005349.1:362479-409580 GCA_013397555.1 Urocynchramus pylzowi | reverse complement strand
GGGAGCGGGGATCCCGGGGCTGCTCCCGGCCCGGCCCGGCCGGCCCCCAGCGCCGGGAAGGGCCCTTTCCCACCGCGGAAAGCTGCCGCGTCCTCCCCACGGCAGCTCCTTGCAGCGTTATGTGCGTGGGTGGGCGATTTCAGCCTTGCCGATGGCGTTCCGGGGTGCAGCAGCCCCAGTGTTCTGAACGGCGTTCGTGAGTGATGCGTTGCCGGACACGCCTGGGGGACTCTCCGAGGTGCAGCAGCGTTCTGCTCCCTCGATATCGAGCACCGGGGCAGTTCTTCGGCACAGGCGCTCTTGCACTCGCACATCTGCGAGCCCAAAGCAGCCCCAGCCCGAAAGCAAATCCCCGCGGTGTGCCACTGCTGCGTCTCACAGTCGGCCAACACCACCTTATTAAGTCAAAATCCCAGGAAGAGGGAGAGCGAACAGAATGTCATTTTGATCAACACATGTACCAATTATATGCAAGAGGAAAAACCCCAAAAGTTAATAGAGCACATTATTTTTATCCATAGTTTCAGGTTCATGGATGTTTTGCACTTTTTTCATTCTTCCCCCTCTTTATCACCCCCTCCCCCCACACTTTTTTTTCCTTTTTTTTTTTCTTTTTTTGCATTATCATTTATCACATTCCTATTTNTTTTTTTTTTTTTTTTTTGTCCTTTTTTGAAAACCAGATGTGTCCAAATGTTTTTGAATCACAGATACTCCAAAATGCCTCACAATCATTTGTGGAACCACCCCAAGGCTCTAAAGCCTTATATCACTGATGCAGCCTCCTTGTTGCTAGCTTGCCAAACAATAGCCATTGTTCCTGAAGGGTCTAGCCAAAAATAATATGATGTGCAACTGCCTTCCCACTGTTGTCTTTGCAAAATTACTTAAAAGTTCCAGAGATGCCTTTACGGATGGTGTACAGCACAAATAAACCCGAAAGGAGCAGAACAATTTGAAAAGCTTGTAGGAACATTGGAAGTGGGTGGAGTAGAAATAAAAAAGTTGTAGGGGGTGGAAGAGAGAAAAGCATTATCAGAAAGAGTTTATATTAAATGATAGTGAAGTGTTTAGCTATGCAGCTGTTTTTGTGTTGTTGCAGAAGTGAAACCACAAATATTTGAGTATTCATATCACTACAACTTGCTTATAATTTATGACTTTGGTGGTTGTGCAATTGTGCCTTAAATGATACTTTTATGCAGCTCTGATTTTGGAAAGAATCACTTTGAATGAAGATCTGGGAGGGAATATAAAATGGCTACTATTCCTGATTGGAGAAATACATTATCTGAAGAAGAAATATCTGGAAATCATAGGTGTCACAGACCCACAGCCATATATATATATATGTAGCCTGTAGCTTATGGGCAGTCTGGTCTGTATTGAATTCAAAAACTTAAGCATTGGGGGGGGGGGGATTGAATTATTTTGAACTGCCATCATAAAAACTGAATTTATTTCTTATGTGCAGTTCATTAAATACCAGTGAAGGATCAGCTTGGCTTTTCTGCTATTAGTAGTCCAGGCCATGAAAGAGGTTCCTTCATGAACCAGTGGAACTTCATACTGTTGTTCTCTGTGTTGTACATCTCCGGATATAAAGATCATTCATCTTCCATCAGCAATACATTTATCGATAAAGAAAGCCCTGCAAGGCAGGTCAAATCCACTTGCATACTGTGTGTGGTGTGAGAATTGACTTTCAAGTTTTCCTTTGCATTTCTACTTCTAATCATCAATCGACTTAGTCATCCTAAGTCTCAGTCCTAGACTCTGATACAAATTCAGAGCTGAACTTTGACCGCAGTCCTGAATCAGAGGTATAGAAAAAAACTGAGCAAGTGAAAAAAAGTCACCACAACTATTTCAGAGGAAAGCTAATTAAAAAAAAAAAAAACAACAAAAAAAACCAAAAAACAAAACCACAACATTCTGTCAAATACCAAAGCTGATATTTCTACATAATGTAACTCAATTATGAGCTATTTACTAATCACATCATATTTATTGTTAACAAATTGTTGCAAGTGCCTACTACAATGGGCCTCTGTTTAGCCATTACTGGCTGCTTGACAAATGATCTGTGGTGTTAGAAGGTCACAGAAGAGCAGTAGAGAAACTTGGGGAGAGGGAAAAAAGGGAAGGAAAAAAACCCCAAACCCCAGCTATACAGCAAGACGAGACTGTGGGAGAATCTCAGACATGCTCTTTAAGTATAGCCATCCCTTATAGGGAAGAAAATCATCACCAATATAAAGCACAACCTGTGGGCAAATCCTGTGCCACTCAAATGTACTCCCAGCGTGTGTCCCTGGTGACGTGTCCATGTGCTCATCATGCAAGTATGTTTCACTCAATGTACAGCTGCAGCGTCTTCCTCCCCGGGGGACACGGCATCAATATGTCCAGAGAAACAACACGTGGGCCCAGGTCTGACCCCCCTGACCTTCACATGCTGCAAGCTGCTTCCAGAGCTCAGGGAAAGGAAATGACCCAGAGGAAACAATGCAGGACATCATTCCATGAGTGCACTCTTGTGGTCAGCTGGGAAAAAAATCCAAACCAAGAAACTAAACAGTCACGACAGAAATTAGGTTGATCTGGTTATTACACTGACAAAAAAAAAAAAGCCTTTCCTTTTAGTGGCTGTGGTGCCTTTTAGGAGTTTCTGTTTTGTTTTGCTGAATTGCTGGGGTTTGGAGTTTCCCGATTATCAGAGCCCTCCCAAAGCACTCCTACACTCTCTGTCTGTGCATGTGAGTGCTGTCTCCTATTCCCCAATGAGAAAGGCATTTTTAACAAATTGATAAGACAGAATTTTCCCATACAGTCATTATCAGGCAAGCAGAGCACTGCATGGTGTGTTAGAAATGAAAAAATGTGCTCTAACTTGGACTAGCCCTCCAGTTCCTCCCCCTTCCTCATCCCAGGGTCAGAGTCAGATAGAGAAACATCTCCCAAGTCTGCAGCACTCACATTCCTGAAGCAAATGCCAGATGCAGTCCTGTGCCCTGGGTTTGGTCCATTTGCCCACCTATGTTAACTGTTGGGGAATTTCAAGGAAGCAGGAAAAACAGCAGCTGAAGGAATGAAAAACCAGCTACTGTATCCAACATCGGCAGCAAACACACAAAATCTATGTGCTGTGTCTTCCTTGTGTGTTGCCCCATATGCTTTGAGGAGCAATCAGTAAAGCCTGATTTCCCTCATACAGACGGAAAATATCTGAGAGCTGAGCTTGTAATGAAAACCATGCTTACATAGGGGTTTGTATAGGAGGGTTTTTCTATGGGAATGAGGCAAGGGGCAAAGTAGAATTCCCTTTTTGCTAACATACCATCCCATAAAACAACCAAAATGTCCAAAGCATTAAAGAGGAGATTTAGATTCGGGCAAGAAGTATGATCACAGAATAATTTAATAATTAATGAAGGGGATCTTTCATTTAACTCCAGTTGCAGTGAGCTTTCAGTTCTCCTAGGTGTCAGGAGCAGCCAGGGCTTTCCAAGGGCGGGCAGCATGAGGCACCAGGCCATATCTGTCAACAAGGCACTGTGTGGGCCAGCTTAAAAACCTCTCTTCCTGCCATTGTTATCCTTGAAGTCCTGGAATTTCATCCAAATGGATTTGACCCCTTGCTAAACAGCCTGTGCATACTTCCCTGATTAGGGTATTCCTGTTAGATGAAAAGAAGGAGGGGGTGGAAGTGGAAGAAGAGCAGCTTTCTCCACCTCTGCCCAAGCAACACAAGTGTCCTGCTGCACGCTGGACTCCAGGATGGGCACGTGGCTTTGAGGAAAAACAGCTTGTCCATTGTCCAGGGGGGAGCAGGTCTGTGCCCCTCAGGCTTGCCCCACAAACAGCAACTGCTAAAAGGGGAATAAATAACTCAAAGGATACAGTTCTTCACCCAGCTTGCATTTGCTTGTGGAAGAAATTTGTTGGTGTCATTTTGACCCAAGCTTTAGGAAAAGTCTGTTATGGCAAATTCAAGTCTGAAATGGATTGTCCTTTCCCATGGTGCAGCTCTCAGTATGCCTTAATGCTATGCCATGCTTGCAGGTAGTTCTCAAACCTCTCCATCTAATTCCCCCCTCATTTTTGTACCACTCTTTGCCCTGCTAAATTCTCTGTACCTATCATCTCGTCAGATTCTCTGCTAAGCATCTGATGAGATGATCTCAAAATTTCATATAACTCAGAATAATCACTGATTAGTATTACCATCTGGTAATACTTCCAGCTCTCCCACTTTGTTTTTCTCCATTCTATTCCCCCAACCTTCCTACAAATGGAACTTCACAATTTCTTCCATGACAGGACTGCTGATGTCCAAGGACAGGCCACTGCTACCACTTCAGCTCTATCACTCAGCATATTCCTCTGCCTGAACATGAAGGTGTTCCAATAACCAAACTGGATTTCCCAGAAATAGAAGAGCACTTAAAGCAAAAATCTGAAATTAAAAGGTCTGGACAGAAAATTCCAGACTTAATCTGAAGAAGATCTGGGTCTTCTCGCTTCTGGCACAAGACTTCATTCCCTTTGTCTTCACTGGGCTTTGGATCAATGCGTGCAAAAAATATTTCCACTGGGTTTTAACTTCGGCCATTCACCCAGCTATGCACTCCTGTACAGCCATGAGCTGTTATTGTGGCTCTAATTAGCAAAGGTTACACAGCTATATCTATTGTTTCAGCAAAGTTTGGGCCACAAAGTTCACATGATCATACTGAGCTGAAAATAGAGGTTATCAAGCAATCAAGCTAAGCACATTACTTGCAATAACAGCTCCTTATTTGTTTTATTCCCATACACTCACCTTCTTGTCGTGCCTTCCCTTCTCCCCAGCCATACTGCCAGCGTACCACTTGGAGCAGTGCTGCAGCTTTGCTGTGAGCAGTGACCCTGCATCGTGCAAGCAGCTGAATTAAACCCTATCACTGCACCCATCTAAAGTGACGTTGGGACAAGGGTGACATGGGTGTGCTTTGGCAGCCACATGGCAGTAAATGATATTGCAGCAAAAACACACTACTGGAAAGGACAAAGCACATGGAGTTAAACCTCAAGCCAGGCTGATCATAGCCAGTGGATGCAAATAATTGACTGAGAGTTCTCCCTGTGCCAAAACAATAATGACAGATAAAAAGGGATTGGACATTGTTCCCCTTTCACTCTCAGCCTGAATCCAAAGAAACCGGCATCACACATGCACACATTTGGATATTTTGAAACAAAAGTGCACACAGGTGATTGAAATTGTGCAACCAGTTCTGTTCTTAGCATCACTGTCAGTAGTGTAAACTACTATGGCTCTATGGCTATACATGGCTGCTTTCTTATTTACATTTCACCTATCTTGGACTGTTTGTTGAATGAGACCATTTTACTTTTATATTCAGCTTGTCATGTTTTTGGTTCTAAGGAGCTAGCATGGGGTAGTTATGCTTGGATCACAGTGATGAATGCTGATACACAAAATTTGCAAAAGGTTAGTTTAAAATAGCTTATTAATTGAATTAGTTAAATACCTAGAAACTATTCTATGGATAGTGTTACCTGTTTAAACCCTGCTTGGTTCAGTTTAATTGTGACTCTTAGAGATTCAGGTTACTGATAAGTGTGGTCTGCCACCACACTCTGCTTTTCACTGACTTTAAATGCCATGTTGAAAAACTGTGACATTAAGAGTACTTCAACCTGGGGTTCTTTTTGTTTGTATCCTGCCCAGAGACCCCTTAAGCCCTATGCTGTTCTCAGAAGCAAAATGATGTCTAGAATCTCTTTTTCTGCCTTTTGTGCTCTATTTATGAAAAATCAGATTTCCTCAGAATTAAGTGTCGCTAGAACAGTGGACTCTAAACCAAGATGCCCCCCCTATTCATGGAAGGAAGACTAGGGGCTTCCAGCATAGCTACTGCACTCCATAGAAACAGTCTGGTACTACAGCCTCCTCCCAGAGATCACCTTTTGTTCTTTAACTTCTCCCACTAGCTTATTCCTCAACAGCTTCTCTGTATAGAGGAGCCTTAAATAGCTCTTCTTGAGCTCTCTAGCTTGAGAGAAAAGGTTGTCAGCTATCCTCAAATTTAGCAGTGGTCCCTCCACCAAAACTTGTTTAAAGCAAGGGTTATTTGTGGGACACACTGGTCTGTTGTTAGCCAAATACTTTCTGCCTGTCATGGAGTGGTTACCTCCTTTTTCATAAATGCAACCACAGAAAAATCACATTCAGTTTAATTAAATGGTAAGATTTTTCCTTTTCTCAAGAATTAAAGGTGTTTCAAATATGGTGGTGAAAACAAAGTTTTCTAGATCTCAGAGCAAATGAAACCAAGTCCTCAAAGACAACTATTCTTGGAATACCCCAAAATTAATATTAAGGGAAAATATGCAGGCAATTCTTTGATAAAAGGCTAGAGGTCAGATCTGATATAGCAAGCAGAAAAAATATGTTCTTTCTCAAAAAATAAGGGGGGCAATCTAGTCAGGATTAGTAAAAAAATTGTGCAAGAACTGACTTACACAAAACATGGTAATTCTGCTCTTCTCAAGCACCTGTTTTGTTTTCCCAGGTAATGCATTGTTAAGCACAGTATTGATTAGCTTTGATTTAATGCAGGTTCTCCTGTGACTACTTACCCATAACAATGAAGATTTTTCCTCCCTAAATGGAAATAAGAAGCAATAACATTTTAGAGCAGTAGATATCAAATGCCATGGTGGCTTATACCTGGAATATAAGAGTTCAGAAATTAAAACAAAAAATACTGTTCATTCTTAATAAACCAAAATTTAAATACTCCCTTTATTATACCTACTTTTTTATTTCCCTTCCCAACTTCCACATTAATAAAGGCTGTAGTTATAATAAAGTCTGGGAAGCTAATGGAGACATAAAGTACCTTCAGAACCAGGTTAGAGTGGTAAATATCAACCGTATTTCATTTGACTCCATCTAAGAGAAACACCTAGTTTGCCTTTCCCAAGCAACTTTTTGGGGCTCTTTAGGAGCACAGAACGGTTTACATTTTGTTAAAACTGGTGCCACATATGGAAAGAAATGAGAGCTTTTTAATACAGTGATTTTTAATCCAATTCATCTGTCCCTGCATGAAATTCATATTGCAATGAAAAATGAGTGGCATAGCTTAGTTGTGCACTGGAGACTTTTTGCTAGCCATTTCATTCCCAAGCTCTGAAAAGGCTTGCAATTAAATCTGGCAGGCAGGAGAAATTACATAACATGATGCTCACACAACACAGAGCTCCTGAGAAAGGCCAGAACAGCAGACACTCCCATCCCAGACCTCTGTTGCTTCTCAAGGAACAGTGGCAAGAACACCTTATTGCACAAGTGCCATTTGTTTAATTAATCTAGTTCAGGCTGTCCTCGTGTGAGGCATCCGGTCACTGGATGGCTGAGCAGGACACAACAGTTGACACAGGAGGTAGGATGCCATCAGACAGTGCCAGACAGTTTGTGCAAGGGCACTTGACTGCTGAAATAAAGGTGATGAAAGATCATGCCCACCTTCTACCCCTTCTGGCAATGACCCTGAGTCCTGTTCCGTGTCTGTTCAGCTGAGTTGCTGTTACACATGCAGAGAGCAGAAAGGAGCAGCAATGTAAAGCCTGGGTTGGCATTTTGGAAAGGTCTTTGATTGGGTTTGTTCCCCCTGCCTCACCCCAAGAATAGTATTTCTATTTCTGTCTCTGCTACTTCTCCATCTCTAATGGCATCTTTAATGTCAGACACAGAGTAAGAAAGAAGTATAACAGAGAGAGATTTGGAAGCTACTACAAACCAAACCCTTTTGCTAAATCTGTCGCTGCATTCCCAATTTCTACGAGTACGGGTTGAGACCAACATGAGGTTGAAGAGGCATCTATAAGCCCCATGTTACTTCACAGCCTTTGAGCCAGGTTTTCAATTATTTTCTTTCTTTTTGTGTGAAAGTGTTCAATGAACCTAAAAGAGCATTTTTATTAGAAATTTTTTAAGTGCTTAGAAAACCACGGTTGTGCAAGGACAGGAGTCAGAACACTGTGCAATGGATACAAACATATTTTAACACCAGAGCTGGTGTTACAGACTTACTTTCTATTCCACAATTTGCTCCTGCTTTCTTCCTTTTTGGTCTCCTATGTGTTGTACATATTCATGGCAGTCTTCCAGTGGTGTGGTTGCAGTGAGAGTGCAGACAGCAGCTCTCACCTACAACAGAAAATGAGCTTATATTTATGCTATGAATATCCTATGCCATTTATAAATGCCAAGTTGTTTGGTTGTGGGTTTGGGTTTTGTTTTTTTTTCTAAGATATATGCATTTTGGAAAACATGCTTGCTTCCTCAAAATGCTAAGCAGATTCACAATGTCTCATAGGGAAGAGATATAACTAATAGTCATCTTTTAAAAAGTGGCAACTGGCACATGAGTAGCAACTGTGCCTCATGCAGTAAAATTGCTGGTATTTCAGAAGGTGACTTTGTAAGCAGGAATGTTTATATGGCACCCTGCTGTCTGCATGCTATTTGAAAGTTGCTGTGGATTTGTGTGATTTTCTTTTAAATTTTTGTTTGTTTTGAGCTTTTATCTTCTCTGTAAAAGCAACAGTTTGACATTAAAGTGGAGTTTGGCAGGCAATTTAACTCTCAAGTAACAAAACTGTGGTCTCATATAGTGTCTGATATCAGAATAGAACAAATGAAACATGGAAATAACTTCTGAAAATTATTTTAAAATACCTACTTCTAAAATACTGTGTTTCCCTGTGAAAAAAACAGCTGTGCAAGAGAGAAGTATAAAATGAACTTCTACCAAATAACTTTTTACTGAAATTTCCTCAAGTGATGCATTTAGATTACCTACTGTCACCTCAAACAGGTTCATAGGATCATGGACTAGGCCAGTTTAGGAGGAGCCTAAGGAGATCATCCAGAGCAGCCTCCTGACAAAGCAGAGTCAGCTGTGAACATGGGGGTTTTAAAAAACAAACCTCCCAATTCTTTTTGTTTATGTCTTAACCACCACTTTGGACTAGAAGGCAGCCTCCTCCTCATCAAGCTTCTGAAAACAATTACATATGAATTTATTTTTCTTCTTTAGGTACAAGGGTATTTATTTTAATGTGATGGAACATGAAGCCTTTTCCATCGAGCAGTGAACAAGGCAGGGAAAGAAAAGCCTCTCTTGGTAAATAAATACATCAGCACATACAAGCAAGGATTCATGGAGACAATGGAAATGTGGACATCTGACTTGCACCAGTTAACTCCAGGGAAAAGAAGTAAAAAACTATTGCCTTTGACATCTATAGATATGGCTTTGCCATATGGAATTACAGTGATGTAAGCCCAACTAAGTGATCTCATAATCAGGCTTTTCAATCTGGTCAAAGGAGGTGCTGGGGAGAGGTAATGTTGACAAGTAATTAAAGTATAACTGAGGCAGTATCGTGAGCAAGAAGTAACAGAAGAAATCACAAAAAAATGTTGCTATCCCCCACCCAAACCTCCCTCAAAACAATAATTTTACTTTCAGGTCTGACTTTGATGCTGTTGTTCAGATGTAGCAAACTTGAGTTTAAGCCCAGGACAGCTTAAGGGTTTCCAGGAAAGAAAGTGGCTCAACAACAGAGTAATAAAAAGGTAAGGAAGTCCACATCACGTGCTGAGTCCTGAATGTCTGCTCAAGGATTGAGCTAATGTGCAATGTGATGAAGTAGGAAGCTGCTAATGACAGACAAGCTCCAAACTGGATTGTTCCTGGAGATTCCCAGGTGCCTGTCACATGAAAAAATAATTGCAGCAAGGAAAATGCAAGAAAACATTAAAAAAAAAAAAAAAGAGTATTCTTATGATCTCTTGGTTGTGTAACCATCTCCATAGCCTCATCTTGAGTCACTTTTCCAAAGCTTTGTCAAGTCAATTGTAAATACACCTCCTAAAGAAACAAAACTGCATTGGCAGGGAGAAAGATGTGGTGATCCAAAGGGTCTTTTCTATCTCTAATTACCATGACCTCAGCTGGACATGCCCAAAATCTTTTAGAGAGGAATGTGTGTTAACACTTCCATGAGGACATGGGCCCCTGGGGAGGTGAATGTGTAATTGCTTCAGCAAAGAAACATCATCTAACTAGTCAGGAATGAAAAGTTATTGTATACTGAGCCAGTATTAGTCCAGTTGAGAAATTTCTTGTCTTTTTTTTTCCTTTATCATCAACAGTTTCCCAGTGTGATCCATTTCAACTAGGCTTTCTATCCCACTTAGCAAGGAATCTCCCAGATTCCAAATATTTTTAAACTTCAGATGAACAGTTTAATTCAGCAGTATTTTAACATAATTTAAAAAAAAATATCTTTATCAGATAGGCAAAATTTGGTTTTGGGAAGAAATTGCAATGTGTTTCAGATAGTCTCTTCACTGAGTATACCTCCCCTCTAAAAATCAGCGTCTGTAGTAATAGCTAGAAATGATTGTACTGCTATTGTTAATGCTACTTGAATGAAAAAGAACTTTTCAGGGAACCTTATAAATATTTCTATGCTGGAAAGTTTTTAGCTAAAAAAACCCCAGGTTTTAGAAAAAAATATTTCTGTTTGTGTTCAGTTTTCAAATAAAAAAGATTTTCTTTTAAATTGTTACAAAATTTTTCAGGAACATTATTTGCAAGTTTTTTATTTACATCTTTCTATTCAACCAGTACATTGAAGTGTCATAAGAGATTTAAAAAAACAACAACAAACTTCAATCATATCCATCTATTTCATGGAGGGGAAAAGGAATTACTGACATTTTAATGTTGTTTTGTTTTAATAAGAAGCACAACTGGTCTGTTTTGATAGCAAGTCCTGAGAACTTATGAGTACAAATATTACTAATGACTAAAGTGGTGATAGTTGACTGCAATTTAGATTCAGCATTCCCAGAAGAGCTTATTGCATAATCAATTTGAACCTACATGGTTAAACCAAATCAAAGGATTAACATAAAAATCAGCACAGGAGCATATGACCATGTCAGACGTAGGCACACTTCATCTCTGCTTTCAGTGTTTGGGGCAAAGACCTGGGAATAACATCAAGAGTGGATCTATTGAGAAAGCTGGGGAGGCCTCATCTTGGCATGGAGCAGCAGCAGGGTGCCCTTTAAGTCTGAAATCAGGGAAAGATGTTGTGGTTTTAGGGTCTTTCCCACCCCAAAACCTGTCCACCACAACCAACGTAGCACTAACTTAAAACATGCTGAGACTGAGAGTACTGGAAAAGCACATACCTGTGGACATATGCCTCTGGCTCTTGCTGTCAGTTTTGTCAGTGCTGAAGATAAAGATTTGAAGAGAAAAACTTACACTTTTTTAAAAATTATTTTTCTTTGTTGAAACAATAAGGGAAAAAGCTCCTGCTTCTTGCTTCACAGTGATGTGACTTTGTTTGGTCACTAATAGAATTCAAATTGCCTTAAGGGCTATGATGGGAAAAGGCTACATTTAAAATAAGGCTTGAAAGAGGCACGAACCGCTACCCAATCTCTGAGGGAAGTGGAGATCTTTTTATTATTATTATCATCATCATCATTACTTTGTTATTGTCTTGAGATTAGCCTTAAAAACAAGAGCTATTTTTGAAACTGAAACATGGGTGAAAAATGTTTGGGTAGTGAGCCAAGGTTTCCTAGGGCACTGTTCCTTAACTGGGTTTTTAAACATTGTAGAAAACACTTCAAAAAGTTTATTGTTTTTAACTTTTTTTCTTTTTTTTTTTTTTTTTAAGTAATATACACAGTACAATGCTCCTTGATAAGGCTAAACCAGACCTGGAGATGCTCGAATGCAGCTGGAGGCAGGCAGGGCACCCCCTGCTCTAGCACTGGGAGGTGCCCACCTTTGGGGCACTCAGGGGAGACAGAGCATTCCAGAGGAACCTGTTTCTGTGCCTCAGAAATCCCTTTGTCCTCCATGTGGGTGAAAGGGCTGCAGTCAGAATCTTAACCATGCTCTTTTAGGGTCACTAATTAGCAGGGCCATTAACCCCACATGTGGAGCCCAGCTAGGACTGCAATAGATGGGAAAAACTGCTCCTTTCCTCCCTACAGACTGGCTTTCCATAAGAGCAATGCTCTTCTAGAATACAGCTTGGCTGTGTTTGTTAAAAATTCCAAACTGCATGGACTACACATGACAGATGCATATCAATGAGGAACTTGAGTGTGTGCTCCACCTTTAACTCGTTGAAAACAACCTGTGTGCAGCTGAATATGCACTTCCCCATCTTGCGAAATTGGAAAGGGTAAGATCTACAAGGGACTGCTACAATATAAATCAGGCACATATTGCTCTGTTTTCTCAATTAGGAATGTGCTGTTAAAACTTGGAATGACAGTTTAATGAATGTAAGATGAAAGAAATGTTTTTCTGTTGTTATGAAAATTCTCATTGATTAAAAATAAATGTATTACAATTGACATTTTTCCTGAGGTAGTTAAGGAAAGAAGAGCTTTTCCTGTCAACAAAGTGTAATTTTTAGAAGGTCATTACTTAGTGGAGAGGAGATAGTGGGTACCTGCTCCTAAAAATGTGACAGCTTCACTGTGTCCTCAACTAAGATAATTGATTAAGCACATATTGGATTAAAAATGATGTTCTAGGGGGATCCTGTCAACTGTATAAATGCCTTAATGTCTACAGTATTACCATGGGAGAGCTACAAGATGGTTTGGCAATGAATTCCTAAAAAGGGATTATTTATTGTTTTCCTCTCAAAACTGTGTTCTTAAAAAAAAAATAAAAAGGCAGAATGAAAGAAAACTTGGCATCTGCCCAGCTGTATGTTGGAAATAACTTATGAATTAGCACTTTGTAAAGCACAAACTCAGCCTGTGTTTTGGAAGGGTTTTCTGCGTTGCCCTTTGTTTGTCACTGGGCTGCTCTGCACCTGTTTCATACTGTACATATTTGGAATTTTTCTGTATTCTTCATCATTTCAAAGACAGGAACATAAACAGCTCAGCTTTTCCTGAGATGGCTGTGTCTGTGTGTGTGTCTGTGTGTGTATATGCATCACTGAAACTTCCTAGACTCAAATGCTGTTTTCTCTTGCCAGACTCGCCTGTGGGTCTTCCTGAACAGCAGGCGCTTTTTCAATAGTGACTTGGAGATACTGAGGGAGAATAGAAGGTCATTTTCTAAGACAGGATGCCAAGCGGACAGGAATTGAATGGTGCTGGCTGGCCACTAGACGCCATGCAAATCAAGAATGCAGCGTGGTCCCCAGGGAAATAGTTCATGAGCCTGGAGTATATGATAAACCTGCAACCAAAGCCTTCCTAGGCAAGCGCGATAACAATGTGTCACATTCCAGAGGAGTCAAAAACAAAGGTTGCAAAAGTCTTTGCAAAGCAGCACTCCCTCAAGACAACTGTGCTTTCAAGGAAAAGGAAAGATTTGGCAAATTCTGTCACTTCTGGCTATTTGCTGAAAACAACACCCGAATGGTTTAGGGTCAGTCTGTCTTGAAGCCTTTATGTAAGTGACAGCAGAAAAGAGATATGAGAATCTCTAACCTTCAAGAGGTTAAAAAATTGATATGCATATGCAGCCACATACTGAAAATAAAGTAAATGCCACAATAAGGAAGTGGTAAACAGATATTTCCACAGAACATTACAAATAATTACCTGCTTTAATGTAGTGTTGGCCACCAGCTAGACTAAGCCGTCTCTTTAATTGCATTCTTACCTTTCTTATTTGCATATTGCACTGCTTTCATAAACAAGTAGTCTCTTCATTGCTGCTCATAAATTGATTGTAAACAGTTCAAGATATCTACTCCTTCTGTTTGCCATTGTTCAGGAACCAGTCTGTGCAAACAGATTATGAAATAACTGCACTGAGGAGATGTTATTTACTATTAATTACTGATGTTGGCTGACTGGCCAAGTCCCATGGACTGTAGGAGAGGGGGACAAGGAATGAGAGACCAAATAAATCACCCTTGCTAAGGTGACAGACAAAACCTGACATGTGTGTACCAAGCACAAGATTCCACAGGTACAGCATAACTTATGGTGTCCTGAGAATCAAGGAAGAAAAGATCAAGTGTGCCCCAGAATTCAGAAAGTAGCTACACTGTTCTTTTGTGAATCAGATCAAGCTTACTGCCTCACCCCGCTTTCAACTTTGAGGTTTGCTGCTCCTCTTTCAGATCTGAAGGTTATCTGAGCTCATATGCTCCTTTGTTCCAGATATTCCTGCCAATAGCAGTACAAACAACACAGATCTTTGTGGTGTTGCTTCGTAAAAATTCTTTGATATCATCAAAGATCCGTTCCCCCTAGCAGAGTATCACAGTGCACCTCACAACACACCACTTCAGCAATGGGATAAAGGCCTTTGGGCCAAGCTCTAGAGCCAAAGATGATTAGCTGAATTGCAAAGAAAAAAAAAAAGGTAAAAAAGCTGGAAGAAAAAAAAAAAAGAAAAAAACCAGCCAAACTGAAGGCTGGAAAGACTGCCAAGATCACAGCTGAGCTGTCTGTAGCAAGGCCGTGTTTTTCACATGGATCCCCAAAAGCTGTTAAGTCAGGCTAAGGTAGGCATTGACTCCTTATTCTCAAAGGCACCCAGAATTTATGCATAGGGAATATGAAACACACATCCATATCAGAAAACAGCTACAATGAGAGCCTCTAGAACAGGATCTGCTGTGCAGGAGTGGAACACTGTACAGCCAGGAAACCAACAGTGTTCAAAACCAGGTAGATGTCCTGTATAATAACTTCCATTTCTGGCACTGTTTCTTAAGGCATTTTTCTGCCTGTCTTACTGTTTGTGTAGTGCTCTATTTCTGATTGCAATTACATGACAACCTCTAACAGCCCCTAGAAGGAACTGTTCAGACCACCATATTTAAAAAAAAAAATAAATAAAGGCAAGCAAGTTACCGGTCATTCACATCTTGCAAGGACCAGAAATTATCCTCAAGCACTCCAGCAGCTTCTAGCTACAAATAGGGAAAGTGTCAATTGGATCATAGACAGTGCTAATAAGCTCTTTAACAAGTGCCATTTGCCTTCGTAACTGTCTCCTAAAGAAAAATCCAAAGGTTGCCATTAATTTTACTTTCTCTTCCTAGAAGTGCATTAAAGACAATCAGCTTTTTACTTCACTGGTAATCCACACAGTGAAAAAGCTTTCCCTTTCTCCTCTGCCCCCATCTGTGCTTCTGGGGAAACACAGAGCCTTAGAAATAAAGGAAAGTTGCAATGTCAGACATTTACTTTCACAGACCTCCCCTTCCTCCCAAATAATGTCTGCTGGCAGTAGTCTGCCCACTCTGGATAGACAGAAAAAATTATCCATCCACTGGCTGGAGCATTACAGGGGTTGGGAAGCCAGGACATTTTGTTGTTTCTGCAGCTAGAGAAAAAGCAGTCTTTGTGAGTACCTGAGCTGTACAACAATCACAGGTCTCCTTTCCTCCATCCCTTCCCTATCCTGGGCAGTCATCCAGTTTTCCAACAAAGCTCAAATCTCCAGGTGATATTATCTCTCCAAGTCTCACACGTACCAGAGATGAGTATGAATCTCAGGTTGGGATTTGCAGCCTGAATTTTCCACATCGCTATAAATTGCTCACATTTAATCTTCTTCTTAGACTCACCTACAGGGATTAAAACATTTGGGAAAAACAAGAATAGCAAATTAGAACAGTGATTCAAAGCCTGCCAACTAAAAATAGATCAGTTTTCTATGCAGATATCACTTATAGCTGAACATATGTATTCATCATAAATCTATATAAGTCCTGGCTCTTATTTTCTGTTTCCTCATACTTAAAAACCTCCTACACAATTATTTCCTATATGATTCTTTCTTTCCTACCCACCCCAGCCACTGCCCTTCCTGGTAGTGTGCCAGTTCTGTTATTGTTCGAAGGTGAAAAACAAGACCTATCCCAGGAACTCACTCTGGCAAAGCTCAACCCAAAATGATTAATTTAAGAAGAGAGAAGCAGCCCAGTGCAGGGGCCTCTGAGCAGGGCTGGTAGCTTTGTTACAGCACAGAGAGCCACAGGCAGGGCTCTGCTGTCCACTTGCTTCACAGTGACAGAGGGACAGTCCTGCAAGGACAGAAAGTTGATCATACTCAAGGAGGCCACAAGTTATGTTTAGGATTAACTTCCTGGCAAAGTAATAATGAGGTTGCCATGAGGATGCTCTGGGGTTTGAGAATGAAATGGGGGGCGAGCCATTAAGTCATGAAGAGAAGCAGTGCTTCCCTCCCACGTAGCCTGAACACACAGCTAATGATTTTTTCCATTTATACCAGTTGTGGAACAATTTGACTTGGATTTGGGCTGCCCAGGGGCAACCTACAGCTTCTGCAAAGCCACCTACAAAATGAAACTGAATAATGAAACAGAATATTTGTACCAACTGGAGACCTTCTCCTCCAAGGATTACTGGCATTCCATAAAATTTCACTGTTGAAATTTCACACTTGTCTTTCCAGTTTACAAGATCAACTCCCTGGTACTTTGTTTTATTATATTCTTTTTTTCCTGAGAAAATAAGCAGACACTATAAGGAAGTGAATTAGCCTTCATTCAAAACATGTTTTGCAAAGGGTTTGATCTCATTCAGTGCCAACCAGAAGACAGGCAGTGATCTTATTTATGGGGTCTGGATCTATTGTCCAGGTGTAATTAGCTGATTATTACACTTCCCATTTCTGTTATTGTAGATCCTTAGTTCTTTTTGTAACCTGATGTTCTTTGACGTTTTTCAGAGCAAGCAAAAGACATTTCTATTTGTCCTAATTGTTCAGGAAATTAAAACTGCCAATATTTTTTCAGCTAATTAGTGTGAAATACTTTGTCTGCTACCCCCAGAACCGACCTGTAACATCTTTGTTGCTCTCTCTCTAAATCACCAACTGCTCGTTTGCTTCCTTTCACCATCCTACATCACTCAGCAACTTTTTCCACAGGACATTTCCTCTCACCAGTTGTTCATTTGCCCATAACAAAACATATCCTAATGGGCACATTAAGCTTTTTTTTTCTCTCCAGATATGACATAGCATACTGCTGTTGACAGCAGAAGTCACTTCTGCAGGAATAGAGGCTGCTGCTTCATGTAGGAGAAGAGGAGTAGGGGTGTGCAACAGGCCACTGCACTGCAGGCACGGGTAGGTAGGATGCTAAGCAACTATTACTTCATGTTCACTGGATTCTTTAAATATTGTGACTGTGGGGGAAAAAGAAAAAAATTTAGGGCTTTGTCATTGCTGCTTTAGCCAGTAACTAGTGTGATCACTTTCTGTAAGTCATAAGGGTCTTTAGATACCTCTGTCAGCACCATATAGGACCCATCAATTCAGTCTTTCACATGACACACAAGTTTTAGAGGCCTGTTTTAACAACACTTGTCTACACCTGATCTAGGCTAACCACTCCCATGTAACTTTCTGTAGACCCTCTTACTTCAGAATTAATTACTCTTTCACCTTAACTTCATATTGTGGAAGTCATCCATAGGAACCCAGGCCCTACACATCTTACCTTGCAAGCCTCTGTGGTTTTTGAGGTGTCTGAGATTGTGCCTATCCATAGGCAATTGGTTTCTGTAGCCATTGCACCTAGTACACCTTATCCTTCTTCAGATCCCAAACTGCTGTCACAAGGATGACAAGGATTTTTAAGGATTTAAAACTAAATTGACCCCTTCTTTTGACATTGGGTCGATGCCCCTGTGAAGTGTGCTGCAATGAAGAATCATGAGTGAAATGCATTTCCTAATGTATGGTTTGCTTTTACTGCTGCTTCAGTGAAACATGGAGTGCTTATTTACAAAGGTCAGTGGCATGAAACATCTATCAAAAGTTTTTCTATGAAAATAAATCAAAACATGCTTAAAATAGCAGTAATTCTCCTGAAGGGCTGACAAATACTACTTGTTTCTGAGACAGGGAACACTCTCTCTACCCATAAATCAAGATGCCACAGAAAAAAGCAACAGGACTTCTTCATGTTCTCATTTTCTACACCTTTACCACTTCTCTTGTGATATCATTGCCACAGGAAAATGATGAACACTTACAGGAAGAGAATCGTTCTACTGCCAAGCTTGTTCATTACATGTCATCCTTCAGATTGTACTAATAGCTTGTTCTGGTGGCATTTGCAATATGAACAGCCATCTGCAAAGCCTAAAATCATCAATGTACTTCTAAATATATCCTGCATAATTGAAAAGTTTTGAAATGCCCATGTCTGGGACTGGGGGTTTGGTTGGTTTGCTCGTGGGGGTTGGTTTTGTTTGTTTGTTTGTTTGGGGTTTTTTTGTTTTTGTTTTTGTTTTTTTTTTCTTTTGTTAGGTTTGGTTTCTTTTTATTCTAAGCGTCTTTTGGATTAGGAAAAAGATACCAGAGATTTTAAGATATGCATATCGACAAAAGTAAGTTTAAAATCCTGTACGTGTGCTAACTAAAGCTGTGGTAGTGCTCACCTAGCTAAGGAATATTGCTGACTTAAGCTATTATCCTTTTTTCTTATTTTAGAATTGCCATTTTCTAAAATAACCCCGGGTCTCAGAATAAAAGATTGGACTACACCAGTACATCTTTCCCCTTTTCTCCACTCTAGTTGGGACACAAAGTCCTCGTGGCAGGAAAGCAAATGAACAACAATATCCTGTAAGACAGACACATTTACAATAATATTGCTCATCTTCAGCTTGAAATTCCTTACTGCTCCCTGGCAGATTGCCTTTCCTAGAGCACCACAGAACAAGAAGGAGAGGAGATTTTACTGTTGTACACCCCTGTTTCCCCTCATTCCTAAAATCCAAGAGGCACATTCTCTGTGCTGGTGCCCTTTTGTCTGGCATAAGTCAGTTATTTCTTTTCTCTTATATAACTAAAATGAGTCATAAATGCATAGAGGCAGAGAGGTGCTGCATGTCCTTAAAGCACATGGAAAAAGATACTCAGGGGTAGGGAAAAAACAGTAATTTTGCTTGCCTGTAATATAATGGTGGGTTTTTTTCTTTAAATTAATTTTTAAAAAATATTTTTAAAATGTAGTTATATGCTGCATAATTTCTGTCTCAAGCTGCATGAACATAATTTTCTCTTTTCCACAGCTCATTTAACAAATCCAGCCAAAAGTAAACCTAGGTGAAAAGGAATATCTGACAGTACTTATGCATAGTGTCACATTTGTAATATCAACTATCCCAGGCAGTTCAAGACAAATAATTTTGGATATCTTGCAGCAAGCTTTATTGGAACTGGGGATGGAGGGGAGAGTAAAGCAGGAGCATGCAAAAGCAGCTCTAACTTCCCATCAGAACATAAATGAAAACATTTTTTAAAAAGTGTCATCTTAAATAAAACACAGGAAGTCAGAGAGAAGCCTCCAGAAGTATTAGAAGCTCTTTGAAAGAAAATTATTTTCACTGAAAAAGAGGCATATAGTCAGCATGTGTGCTGGCAAACATACAACATGTATATGACCTGGCACACTACTTAGAAACCCTTTAAGTGCTCTGTTAAGAGCAACTGAGTATTATTGTGTGTGATGCAGGACTGAATTACTCCTTCACCCCAGCTTGTGTTACTCTAATAAATGTATGTACGTATGAGACAGGGCATACCTAGGGGATTACTGCTTTGTGTCAAAACATCTCAGCTGACTATGGCAATGAAAAAAATGGAGCCCATATTTTTCTTAATCTCATGCTCACTGTAAGGAGTGAGTTACTGGAGGCCAGGGAGGGAGCAGGAGCCAGTGTGGGTAGGCAGCAGCCTTTTAGAAGAGTCCTGCTGCAAAAACCACATCAAGAACCTGTGATAGAGAGGGCAAGAGAGTAGCAGCTGTTAGTGAGTAGGAGCTATTGAGAAAGAAGCTAGCCTTAAAGATATTCACACCTGGAACTTATGGCAGGCTACCACTGACCACTGCCTCCACACCACTCCCTGTGCTGTTTATGCAATAGCAGAGACTGTGCAGGCGGTGGGGACATTTCACAGAATATTCACTGCCACAGAAAGGAGCACCCAAAATGTACACCATATTTGGTTTTTGTAGGGCACTTTTTCACTACAGACTAACAATAAATGTTATGACACTCCACCCTGTCCCCCCAAACTGTGCATGCTCTGGTGTTGAGCTCTCAGCATTTATTTTTTTATAACCATAGGAGCCAAGCAGTTCAACCATGCCCCCATTAAATTACAAGTTTGTGAAACCGAGCCTGGGAAGGGAAATTTCCTGGGAAATACAGAAGAGAAGCTGGAAAGATCCATTGATATAACCTGTTTGTGACCCATCTGTTATTCATAGGAAGCAATTGGGCAGGCAGTGTTACAATCACTAATACTTTCACACAGGTGCAGCACCATCTGCTTCAGCTCTTTTTGGCATGGGGCTATTAGATGTTCAGTTCTAACTCCCTGATTTAGGTAAAGGATGAAATTGCAAACCGAGGGAAGCCAATGTCAAATCCTTGAAGGAAGATCAGAGCAGAGAACACTTAAGAAGCTTGAGACTAGGCTGTACCTTGCAGACCTGTGGTGTAAGATTTGTAATAGCCATTTAATCAAAGAGCAGATAAAGCCTCAAATGCACATTTTTACAGGTGAGTAGGGTTCATTGTTTAGCTAACACTGAGACTTCACTAAAGGAGGTTGTCCCCTTCTCTCACCTGGAGAGAGAAGTCAGGGAAACAGGCTCTTGACCAGGCAGAGCTGCACATGTCCACCCTGACTGCTCTGCTGAGGAGTGCTGGGTGTTCAGAGGGTTAGGCTGGACTCTCTGCTCTCAGAAGATGGATATCCGTGCTCGTTCCTCCTGCGCTTCCCAAACTCGGTCTGACCTTTGAATATGGACTTGTTTTGCAATAGGCCAGACTATTTAGCCTTTTGTTTGCTTATTTTGTTTTTAATTTAAGGCATGATATGTTCAAAACTCATAACTCTACAAGTTTCAGGTTCAAAGCTGGAACTATGTGAACTTACTCAGTGGCGCTTCTACCACTTGTAAGTTCGTGTTTTGACATGGAACAATGATCCCTCATGCAATCTCTGGCATTAAATACCTGCTTGCTTTACTCTTTCTGTTTAAGTACTGAAATAAAAAATCTCTCCTTTACAGTTTGTTTAAAGTACCTTCCAAGCACATGATCCACACACTACATTGTTTGTGCTTAGAGGTCCCTCAGCAAAAGCAAGAGCATTCAACTATTGAATTGTAAAATTACTGGAAATCTCAGTCTTCAGACTTATGGTAAAAGGCAGACTATTGCTGTTATTGGCATTGTTGAAAGTTTACAACAGGGACTCACCATTTATTTTTTCAACTGGAAGTTTCCACGGGATATCTAGAAGATGTTTATAGCTTAGATTTAACAGATTTCACCATGTTGAAAGAATTAGTTGGATGACTTCAGCTAGAAGAAGCACTCCAAAGACTGTTTAACCTACTTGAAAAAGAAGGGAAAAAACCCCAATAAACAATCCCCCACAGCTTTTAAATGTGGAGATTTGAAGTCCTCTTTATCTTATTAACCTACTTGAAATCTGTATTTAAAATCTGACAAAGTTAAATATAAAGAGCTGGCTGTCCTACTGATCCAAAAAGGAGTTAATTTGAAATCAAGAGGATTGTCATAGGCTGAAGTTCTTATTTTCCCCTTGATGGGTTCTAGGATAATACACTATTATAAAAATAAATAAAAATAGTTGTAAATCTTCAATATGAGAATGGGTGGCTCAGTTCTGGGCATATGCAATCACTGTGACTATGGGACTGTTTAGGCAGATAAGTGGAGGTATGCTTATATGAGGAATTTCAGGCACTTTCCCTCTCTACTGTAAAGCTATTGGAGTTGAAGTTCACGACAGATCTGTTTGGAATCTTTCCCACGGGACATGAAATCCTGTGAAATAGCTCTACTTCCAGTGGGAACTGGTAAGTTTCTCTTGCAGTTGACTGAGATTTTAATGTGACTTTGACGATCTGGCTGTTTTCAGGCCACTCTTCCTCAGACATGCCAGTCAAAGCATTAGTTGACCAAGATCCTTTCTGTCTGCAAAGTAATTACTCTGACTGCCAAACCCTTGGGAAGTGCTTTGCAAAGATTTAAATGCCAGACCCTGTCTTGGCACTGAAGTGCTTCTTCCTGAAGTATCTCATATCTGAATCTGACCAACTAGAAAACCAAGCAGGACTTCACTTTCCAAAACACACAGTGAAGTGAGAGCACTTAATGCAATGGCTGTGCAAGGAGAGAGGCAAGCCTAAAGCTGGCCTGTGGGATTCTGAGTCCCAGCTTGCACGAGCGAGCACAGATGGCAAAACCAGCAAATCCAGGTCCTGAAAAACCCCCAGTTTTACAGACCCCCTGTGTCAGCCTGCAGAGCTGCACTGCATGGAAAGGAAGGAGGTGTTCCAAAGAAAGCACCTGCTGTGGCAAGTCAAATAGAAATATAGACTCAAGAAGAGATTCCCTTCTGTCCCAGTTTGTTGCACACTCCCTCTTTTACTGTTTCCTTACTATGTCTCACCAGGCAAAATCTTTTGCCCTGAATTCCCAAGCCAACACACTACTGCTCTGTTCCTTTATTTGGAAAAAAACACCTACCACCACCACCAAAACCACATTTCTCTTTTGAGTAAGGTAAAGAGTAATTTAACATTGAAGTGTTCAAGATCTGTATTTTCTCATCTGCTCCTGTAGTTTTTCGTTTAAATTTTAGAAATATTCGTGTCATATAGCACAATGTTAAACATGCGACCAGGAATAAAGAATAAATAATGCCTTGAGTACCAGACATCATAAACAAAGGTAAAGTTATGAAGAAAACTGTGAGAATGAATAGTTTCAGTCTGTCCTAAGCTTATAAATGTTAAGACTATTTATCTTTGTAGACATAATATTCAGAAGCAACATTAAAACAGGATTGTTGCTTTGGTCATTGTCTAGAAGTGCAGCGTGGGAGAAAAGAGGAAAGGAGGGAGAGAAACCATGGACAGGCCAAGATCACCACCTAGTGACAGAACTTCTGCTTTGCAGGGGGTTTGCTTAAATACCAGACACTCCTGGTGCCGGAGAAACAAACCATCCAACCATTATACAACAACAGTCCTCTAAAGGAAGGATTATACATTGCTTCAGGATTACGAAAAAATTCATAGCATACGATCTGGTACAGTGAAGTACGTAGCACTTCGGTGGTTCTTTTTGTTTGCTTATTTTGAAAACTATCAAAAAAATCTTCTTGTATTTGTGGAAAACCAATGTGGCTAAGCACTTGCTCTAATATTCCCCAAAGTCACAATTTAGGTAAAAATAACTTAAATATTATTTGAACCTGAACAGGTTTTAAATTAATTATTTTGTCAGTAGTTAATAGAGGCATGAATTTTCTAAACTGGTGGGATCCCAAAAAACACAGAATAAAGACTGCACAAAAGAGGAAGTGTTCCTTCTGCATGAGGGAAACAGCCCTGGCTGTGTGCCTTTGTGCAGCACCTGACACCAGAGGAGAGCTGGGTGAAGTATGAAGATGGGTCTGGAATCGGTCTTTAATTCTTCCAGCACGTTATTCTTTTCTTTCACATCTCACTGTTTTCCTTCCCTTCCTGTACAGAAATTCCATAATTAAAATTGCTAAACTTGAGGCATGATCTTTGATGTGGATGTCTTTTTATGTTCAGAATAATAAAACTCTCCTAGCCTTCCAGATGAAGCTCATGCAGCCTCACTTCTTGTGATTGCAGCATCCTTTTCCCCCATTCTGAGAAATACACCTTTACTTGCTCCCTTTCACACTCTACAAAGATCCTCACCGTAACTCAGTGCATTCTAGTCTTGCCCACCCTGTCTCTTGCCCTGCTTCCCCACCCTAGCTAAGTTCCACGCTTTAATTTAAGGCATTCCAAAGCTTGTGCCACTGAAGCCACCTAATGGACCAGCAGGGCATTTTCACCCGCATGCCGTGAGCCTGTCATGTCCCTGCCAGTGACTGACTTCTCAAGCACTGTTGTGCTTTATCCCTAATCACTCGAGTTACTTAGCTATGTGATAACAGCCTCGATTTTGACTTTTTAAAAAGCATTTTTCTAAACCCTGTCACTTTAGCACACTGAACAATGCTATGGCCTCGTCCCTCCCCCATCCTGCCTTTAGAGGACCATTTTCTACAGGCTCACACTCAGTTACAGACTCTGTAGGACAGGTCCTGTGCATGCACGCCAGCACAAGAGGGCTACAGCCAAGGAGCAAGGCTCTAGGCTGTCCAGTGCTAGGAGCAGGGCTGCACACCTCTGCCAGGGTAGTTAGGGAACAACAAATAACCCCTAATGAGGGAGGGTACTGGGAATTGTACTAAAAGCAGAAGCTGTGCCCGGCAAGGTTTGGAAGTGGAAAGGCATCCATTAGCTCTAACTGCTCCAGTGCTAAAGAGAAAACAAACAGTGCAGGCATTAGAAACATTTTTTTTTAAGGCACCATTATTTAAATATTTTTTCTTTAGATAGCACCAGGCACAGTTTAGGCAGCTCTAAAGTCAAATGCAACCACAGTACAAAGGTGCTGCTCAGCTGATAGTCAGGCACCGTGCAACTGGGCAGCTTCATCTGGTTCTGAAACAGTTGTGTTGGGATAAATTCCATGTTAAATAGGAAGCTATAGGCTCAGACTACTGATTACTCTGGCTCCCCTTGCACTGATAACATTTCAAGCTGCTGTTCTACAATAATATTTTCAGTCAGCTTTTAACAATTTTAAAACCCCCCGATAGTGCCAGTATCTATCATGCCTGGAATGTCAGTAATCAGTGTTGCTCTATTATCCATCAGCAGAGTTGAGCTGACACATGCCATAATTTATTTGGACAAAAGGAACATACTTGAAATAAAAAATCATGTCCTCATGCTCTGTGAAAAATTTAAACTCGCATCCTATTTTACACTTGAACAAGCTTCACCTACACTGTACTTCTATGCCCAAGCTTACTAGGAATACTTGAAAAATAACAAATACTTCTAAAAGAAAAGGGAGACCCCACCACCATTTACAAAGAATAGCCAGGAAGAGAAGCTCAAGTAAAAAATATATATATTTATGTATGTGTATATATATATATATATATATATATTTATGTATGTATATTTACATATATGTTTGTAGGCATATTATATATGTTACAATATGTAGAACACTTTAACACAGTTTTATTCTGGTTGTACCCAACCCACCAGCCTAATTACTTTTGGTATTCTAAAGCTGACATATTTTTTCTCTCGTGTGTCAGGAAGAGTGAAACTGATTTAAAAACCTTTCTGTGAGGCAATGTAAGATGCAATGCTTAACAGCATTCCCTGAAACCAAACTTCTCAGAAAACAAGAAAATCTGTTCTTTGGGAGAGTATGTGTCTTATAAATAAGCACATCTTACTTTTTAAGAAGGAAAAAAAAAATATCAGTTGTGAATGAGCCATGATGGGGTACTGGAAATGGCATTTGGCCATTGCTCTTCCTGGGGTGAGGGCTCCAGTTTGGGCACAGAGATGGCTTACCTTGGAGCAGCTCTCGTGCTCTCAGCTCCTGCTGTCCCCTGGCTCCCGCTGGGGACACAGCCCAGATTTCACAGATGTTCCCACAGAGGTCCCAGGCGGGCAGCCAGGGAGCAGGGTGGCAGTGGAACACCCCTGCTGTGTCCAGAGGCAGATCCAGAGGGTACCCAGCTGTTCTGCAGAAGCAGGCACCCCACCCCACACAGCCTGAAAAATCAAAGTAGCTGCTTGCTTCTGGCAGTTACTCTTAAAGCTGATACTTTTGCACAGCATTGCTTTGTCCCTTACACAACTTCCTCCAGAGTTTATAATAAGAAGATTCAGGTATTTTGAATCCTTTCCCTTAGATTGATTTCTCTTTTTGTACCTCCTTCACTCACAGTAAAAGCTCACCTTGAAAGCAACATTAAATTACAAACCCCCAAACATTAAATTAAAAAACCCCAAAACCAAAATTTCAAATGAAAAAAACGAAAGACCAAAACAAACAAAAAAAACCTCACTACCCACCACTACTTTGAGACATAGCAAACTAGTTTTATACTCTCTAAAGCCCCTTAAGCACTTCATAAGTCAGCTCCTGCAATGCCATCTCTAAAAGCAGTACTTTCAGTCTCCATGGGAAGACACACAGATTTACCAATGAATGTTCTCAGACAGATTATTTAAGAAAATATAAAGCAAATCAAACTTTTTTCCTTTAAAATAAGCAATACAAAGCTTACACTACAGTCTGTCAAAATAGCATCTCCAAGAGATAATGACTAATGGTGAATTAGACTTCCTTAAAAATTAAGTAGATGGGACAAAAGCTGGACTAACTAGCAGCTATATACCTCACCAGAACCACAAAAAACCCCCCTATAAAATCATGTTGACTAAGCATATTTTTCCCAAACAGCTTTCTCTTGGAAGCTGGCTTAACCTGATGAACTATATCAATCTGGTTCTCATTTCTGCAACCAATTTGTTTTCTAAACTACATACACCCAGTTGCATAAACAAATCCTTATTATAACCACAGAAGCAGCTGCCTCAGTTTCTGCTGTAACCAGACATTTACAGATGATTCATTTGCTCTGGCATTTTTTTTCCCCACATGCTAAAGTTTAACTGTAAGAAACAGAGGCCATAGGTCATATTTCTCAACAGAGAAATGAATTATTGCCCACAACACACTTCAGTCTTGTGCTAACACAGGTACCAGTGAGGGTTTTTTTCTATCTATAAATCACAATTAAGACAATTGCAGGAACACAACACTGTGGTCTACAAGAAGATACATCATTTAATTACTAATTTTAGCTTTATTTTATGTGTACATCTGTACATTTCAACCAGATTCACAAAATGTAAAACTTGTGTTGTCAGAGTATTTAATACAGAAGTTGACACATAGCTTCATGATTACTTAGAACATGCAATAAGCTACAGAAAGTTTATGAAAATATTTTAATAGAAAATTTTAGTTAAATAAATGAACATGAGAAATCATGTTTAACTTGCAAATTCTGTTTATAAGCTACTATGAGACATTTCCTACCACCAAAATTAAAATAAATATAAATAATTACTTAAAGATTCTTTAAATCTTACAATTGGACAACTGTTCCACTGTGTCTGCATTCTAAAGAATGGAAGTGGAAATTGTGCAGAAGAATGTTTTACTTTAAATAATTGTCCAACTGTTATTGCTGTTTTTCAAAGAACCTGAAAGCATGCAATGAAAACTTCAAACTAAACAGACAGCTGAATGGACATATTTAGGTTGTTAACACAATTAAAATGCAAAAGATAACTACAAAAGTTTCTCAAAATGTTGTGGTTTGTTTTAGGTTTTTTTAATATGTACATAGAGAACTATACACAAACAGGGAAATAAAAAAGTTGCTTAAAAAAATGAAATATAGTAGTATACAGTATTTACAACTTAAATGCCATCCTTTTTTTAACTGGAGCTAAACTATTACATGAGCATGCAGTACATCAATCACTCAAAACAAGTACCTTTTGCACACCATACCAGAGTCCTGTACAAAGCATAAATCAACTAAATGTTAAGTCACTCTTCTCCATCACAGTTGTTGCTATCTTTGAGCTAAGTAACAATGCTTATGTCACAACACTTCAGCTTAGGTAACTTCATAAAGTGAAGATATGAACATCTATTCCTAATACAAGTTTGAAGAATGCATTCTATCAACACCACAGTTTATGGCAAGATAACAACAATGTTCTATATTTAAGTCATGCTTGATGAATAGCTGTACTGAAGGAGCACAAGTCTGTCAGTGGACTAATGGATATTTTTTACCTTTGTCATTTTTAAAGATTTTCAGGTTCCTGTTTTCCTCTCCTCCTATTTGTTCAGCCAAATCTACATGGTTATAATACTTGTATTTGTAAAGCTTATAGTACAACTGTTAAAGTTATCAATACAGATGCTAAATACTTTTTCTAACTATAAAATAGGAATTTATTCTTAGTGGTTTCAGTAAGCACTTCTGAAGAATTGTGTGCTATTCTATATATTGTCACAGTCAAAAGTTTAGTTCTACAGATACCTGGTTATCCTCTACAACACCCAAAATATTAAGGACCTTCAGAACTTCATTATCTGTATAAAATTTAGGCACATTTCAAATAAGTGAAACCTCTAGCCAAGTAATTTTAAAAGGTTTTAGATTTTTAGCTCCCATATTCCTTATACTGATGGATAATCCAAAATGGATTTTAAAATGCTGATACAAAATTTCTCAATTAAGCCTAGAGAGTTAAGTCTCAAATCAAAAGGAATGCCAATTGTATCAATCAAGTATTGTTTATTTTACTGAAAATGTCTCTTCAGTATTTACTTTTTCTAAGAGTTGGTGTTTTCCAGCCCATAGAACAAGCACAAATGGACATCCTATCCATTCCCTATCAAATCCTGCTAGGATTCATGCAGTAGCTTCCTAAAGTCTTCAGTAACTACAAGATGAACAATTTGAAGAAGGAAAATGTGTGTTCCTAAAAGAAAATACATCTTTAGATCATTTTTTAGAGCATAATTGTTTTTATACTTGCTACACTGGGAGAATACCCCAAGCAGTAATACATCTTCACAGGCTTTGAGATGTCTTTGTGATTACATTTAGAATTAATGAACAACCTGAATTTCATGTGTAACTTCAGGCACAATTGTGGGAAACAGTAGAAACAGCATGCTTCAGGACATAATCTGTCACAATTTTAGGATAGCAAACGCATGTACTCAGGTTGAATTCTTCTTTCTATGATAACTTTAGTTTCCCAAAATTATGTGTAGTCACATACACAAATTAATGAACCCAGATGAAGATTTCACTGCTGTAACAGAGGACAGAATACTTTTCCCACTGACTTTAAAGTTCGTGATGGTGGTGAGCAATGTCACCACCAAATATCTGACCATTAGCCCAAAGCAAATGTTCACCTCTCTTAAATTCATCTCTACTCAAAGAACATTTATTACTTCAGCTGAGGATTTGAACAGTCTTTCCACCTTGGGCTGCTGCCAATCTAAACACTAAAAAAAAGTTATAATTCAAAAGGCATCCCATCGATATGCTGATGCAATTGTATGTTAAATTTTGGTAACTCTGAAAAGAAGTTATGCTTTAGCATTTTTGTGTATGTAATACATAAAATACATAACTTATGAACAACATTCAGAATTCCATTTTGTCTCAAATTGCTTGGAATTAGATTGGTTATTAGGATGACAACTGTGACCTATCTCCATATTTTTCTCCTTAACTAAAATACACATATGATGAAAACACCTATTTCTAGAAACACAAGGGCAGCTGAAAAAAAAATTCTCAGGTTCACAATTGCATTTCTAAGCCTTATTAGAGTCACATACTTTCTGGAGAGGGGGGCTAACTACTGAATCCACAATTCACAATAGTATCGTGGAATTATATGGAATTATACACATGTGATGTTGGATGGCTGTGTACAAAAACATGCAGTTTAATATGCTCGTGATATAAATACTTAGATTTAATGCAGGCAAGGATTATTAAAATATGCCAAGTGTGTGAAATACATAAATTAAAACTAAAAAACCCAGTTCTTATAGTTAGTAAGACTCCATTACAGTTTCTGCTCAAATGACGTTATATATATGCCCCCACAACAGAACTCAAATACAAATTGTAAGCACAATAAATATCAATGTACAATAGGTTGAGAGGGAAACACTATTTTCCTTATCAAAATCAAAACAGTGTACTTCAAAAATAGAAAGCTACTTTAGACAAGTTTAGACAAGCTTCACATCTATTTTGAATGTTCAAAACTGGTTAAATTATTGGTTTCTTAAAAAAAAGTCAACAGCAAATTATGGCTAGGTACAGCACACAGCTTAGTTTCCTAAACTCAGAATTACAGAACTGAAAGAAAATTAAAGACAATAATTATTTGGAAGCTTTTCTTCCTGAAATATAGCTGCAGGTTTTGAATCAAACCAAAATTTTTTGATCTGGGGAATAAGTCAAGCCAATCAGAGCAGTGCCAAATGTTCCTTATCTGCTTCCCAAGATGAGAATCCAAAGAGCAACCACCCCCAGTATACGTGTACCAATGCATGGAGATTGTGGCAGCTCTACTGAATGCCTGAGTCAAGGTCAGAGAGGTCACTTCCAAGGAGAATCTCCAAGTAGGAATCTGTTACTGACCTCCAAACCAAGGAAATAACACCAGTTAATATTTGGGTCACTTAAGAAAGCTTTGGGTCAACAGAACCTTATTGTATAGGTGATTTTGGCTGCCTAGACACTTGTAGGAAGAACAACACAGCAGTTCACGTTATCCATCACGTTCCTGAAGTATGTAGAGGACATATTTGGAATACAGATGGTTAGATGTGCCAATCAAGGGTGAGGCACTGCTGGACTTGCTACTCACAAGCCAAGGAAACCTGCTTTGCAAAATCCCTATCAGGGACAGCCTCAGCTGCCGTGATCACAGTAGTGGGATCCTGCTGAGCATGCTGAAGGTCAGTGTTAAAACAAAGACTTTAGATTTAGAAGAGCAAACTTCATTATGCTCATAGCCCATGGAAAAGGAAGCCACGGAGGATAAAGAAGCTAGTGAGTGTTGGGAGTTTTTCACCAATAATCTCCTGGAAACACTAAACCTGTTCATCCCCTTTAAGGTCAAGAAAGATGCAGAGCAAGAGACCTCCTTGGCTTAACTGTGAACCTCTTAATTTGCTCAAATCCAGAAGAGAAGTGTACCAAAGATGGAAAAGCAGAAAAATGCACATTGAGAACTAAAAGGACATTGATAGATGTACAGAGAACCCTAGGAAGTTCAACAAGGACAAGGGTAAGATCTTGCACTTGACAAAACATAATCCAGGAGTGCAGCACAAGCTGGGATGGACCTGTCTGAGGAGCAGCTCTGTGGAAAGGGATCTGGGGGTCCTGGTGAATAAGCACTTCCATGTGAGTGAGCAGTGTGCTGTTATGGCAAAGAAATCATTGGGATCATTGACATGATGGACAGGATCAACAAGGGCATCACCAGCAGAGACAAAATCACTATTATCTCACTCAGCCCCTTGGCAGGCCACACCTGCAATACTGGGTTCTCTGTGTTCAGCTTTGGTCCCTGACATGCAAAAAACACACAAAACCATGGACAGGCTGGAAAGGTTCCAGAGAAAGGCCACAGGGATAATCAAAGGTCTGGGAAGCCTGACATATGAAGAAAGGCAAAACTGGGTTGATTCTGCCTAAGAAAGAAGGCTTAAGGGAGCCTTTACCACCATATTCCAATTTTCAGAGGGTGGCTACAAAGAAGAGACTCCCTTTTTACAAGCAGTCACATGGAAAATATGAGGGGTCATGCATACAAATTACTTTGTGATATTCCAGTTGGACACTGGAATAATGCCATTGGAACAAAATCCACAGGGAAGTGTTGGACTCCCCAGCATTGGACACTTTAAAGACTTGGCTGGTCAGGGTGCTGGGCTACCTTGTCTAGACCATGCTATTGACAGGAAAGGTTGGACCAGATCATCGTTGAGGCCCCCTCCAAACTGGTATTCTATAATTCTATGACCATACTGATAAATTGAAAGTGTGTGGAATATTTAAATCTTCGACAGCAGCAGCTTCTAAAAAACCAGTAGCTTTTCCACATTAAATAATATATTCAGTACTCCCCCTTCTTCCAAATATTAAACTATGTTGATGCATTATTTGTTCTGCACAATGCAGAATGTGCCCAGTGATACAATGCAGAGACAGGCAGAGCTGATTGAAAACAGTGCTAAAACATCCTGTGTGGACAACACTGCATTGTCCAAGGGTGAACCAGGGTACCATCAGTGCCATTCACACACAAGATGTCTTTGTAGCTTCATTAAGAGGGGCAGGGGGAGGGGAGGCTATCTGAAGTAATTTTATTTTTTATTGGAAAAGCAACAATTTCAGTTCTTAGCATGTCAGGTATAAAACACACTCCACAAAGCCACAACTCATTCATATATATATATATATACACACACACACATAAACACTGACTAAAGCACCTTATGCTTAACAACACTGTTTCTAGGGACATGGAATGAAAGTTCCAAGTTTTGCAGGCATAAGGCCACTTACAATTTCTTTCACTGTTGGAGTTATTAAGCAGTACGTTCATGCTGTGATCAAAGAACACTTCACAGACAAACTTTTCATCATGATAAGCTCCTCACAAGAAACAGCTGAAAACAAACCTCTGTCAAATAAAGCCTTGTCCCTGTTAGGCCACTTAAGCATTACATTATCTGCCTGTCCCTTGTTGCCAGGCAATAATGCCATACAAAGCAGAGACAGCTAAGCACACAACAACATTTTAAAAGTGAATACAACGACCTATGCAATGAAAATTATTTGGAGAAAGGTAGCTTAAAACCTGCAAAGATGCCTCCTTGTCCAAGGGGGAGGGTTAAAATGGCAACAACTTCATGGCACAATAATTAAAATGAAGAATGAAGTTCATCAATACAAGCATATGTATCTCATCAGCTAGGAGCAGTCTGCTGTAGTTTAACTTAGTGAAAGACAGCAAGCCATTGACCAGAGGCAGCATAATAGCCTCCTATAAAATATAAGAATTGAGGTGTTCAAGGAAATTTGGAACCTGTGCATAAGTTTCAGTGTGAGATAAAGGCATGAGACCATCTAAATTACTGAACACAGTGCTTCATGATATGGTTGGTTTTGATCCAGACAAGCATTTCCAGGTTGTCAGATAAAATTTTTTAAAGTCTGTTGAACAAGACACATCAAATAACCAAAGTATCAAGTAACCAAATTAATTAGAAATAATCAAAATAGAACAAGAATGAAGATGTGACAATTTTTTTAAAATCCTCTCCCTTAAACATATATGTAACAAGGCACATTAGGAGAAATATCTTCAATTACTTTATTATTCAATTTGACTTAAATACCTGAAACCAGTTTTCTCACAATTTAAGACAATGGGGAGAAGTTTCAATTGCTTGTTACAGATGTCATAATTTCATTGTCTACTAAAGTGCAATGGTTGTGTGCCAAAAATTATGAGCAGAAAGTAAAAGACAAAAAAACAAACCACGGAAAAGTTTTTGAAGACATTCAAAAACAGTGACAGCATTATGTATACAGCCACATTTTTACAGCAATTAAAACTAAAAATAACACTGAAAATATTTCTAAACCTATATTTTAACTTGTTCCCTGCAAAGCCCATAACTTCTATGTTTTCCAAACAAGACTTTGATGCTTTTAAAGAAAACAAAACACTAGTAGCATTCCTAATACTTTAAAGAAATGCATGTGGAATAAGATAAAGGCAGACAGGTTAATTCATTATATTTTGAAGTACTAAGCAATGACTGGATTGCAAGTTATATTTTAAACATATTCTTTTAGTTTAGTGCAGTATGTGCCAGTGTTTGTGACAGTCCTGAAAGACTTTTTGACATCATAACAGCAAAACCTTTGAGTGATTTACTCCCCATCTTCATTAAGAGACAACTGCTGAAAAGCATTTAGCTGAGAAAAGACGTAAAATATTCCTTATTCTTCACAGAACTTTATGCCCTTTAAATTTTGTATTTCATAAATAATTAGTCATTAGACTTAAAATTTCCCTTTACTCTAAACACTCACATTTATGACATTTCACATGCACAACACTACTCAGTCCCTTTTAAACCAGAAAAGCACAAACCACTGAAAGCTAAGTATTTGAAAGTTCCAGGTATCTTAATTTTTCCAAAGATACAAAGTGTTCAGAAACAAGGTAGTAAATACATTAGTGCTGCCCCACTTACAAATTTCTGGAGTATGGTAACTATTTTATTACACTTAGTATTTTTGTTCGGTAGAAAACCAATATATCATATTGTTAACTCTCTCCATTTTCCTTGTAGGTATATTCTCTGAGAGTTTGTTGTATTTTTGTTTTCCTTATAGAATACATGTAGGGATAAGGGTCTTACCACTGCTTAATTAAATATTGGGAGTTGATTTGCAATGAGTACCCTTTTTCTGAGGTTTGCAGAAGGGCTGGTAACCATCTACGTGTTTAAGACAAAGCAATTTCAAGGAAAACATCAGTTTTAGATTTGTTTGTGCATACACAACAGCTTGTACTTAATAACCTTCACACAGTCACCTTAAACTCCTGATTTCTGACAGGCTAAAATCACAAAGAAATGTGCCAAGGAACAAAACTGCCACGAGCCATTCTTCACATAGTGCTAATTATATGAGGGTTGTTAAAGCTGTGGTTCTTAAACCCCATCAAAATTAATCGACATTTTGAAAGAGATCTAACAGTTGTTTTGAATGCTGAACAAGAATATTCAGCATTCAGAGAGATTCTTCTAATCCACAAATGTCAGTTATCTCGCTATTTCACCTCAATTTAAGGAGAATTGTGCACATTCACAGAATTCTTCTACATTCCAGAGCTTACCCAGCCACCCGCTCAGAATCAAACCCCAAGTTTGGCACACGGAGCAACTTTCAGGATGGCCCCTCTGCTTCATTCCAAGGTGTTAAGGACAGTGATCCCACCACCAAGCATGGACCTGCCTGGCAGCTGCTCGAGGTGCTCCATCTCTGCTTGGCACACAGGGATCCCCCTCGCCCCTGACGGAGGCACGTTAAGGCGCAGTGCAGGAGTGCAGCAGTTCCAACACTAGAGGACAGCCTGCTCATTTGACTGAGCCTCGAGATTTGTAGTGCACTTTCCACATAGCTTCCTTCCTCTTGCACTAGAATTCGAGTTCATAAGCTGATGAATCCACTTTCAGGAAGCATCTCTTCAGATTAAAGACGTTTTTCTCCCCCCTTTCTACATAAGTTTCAAAGCGTTGCAAGAATTCTTGAAAATGAAATAATTAACGTCAGTACTGTCTGTCCAACGCCAAAGACAAGAGCTTCTAGGGGAGCCATATTCTTTCCTGCTACTCTGTAAATTCCAGCTACTGCAGCACCTAAGAATCACAAAGAAAACAATGATCAAGTCACAGAAAAATACGAGGTTGAAATATGTGACAAATTATCTACTCTAAGTGTCAGGTATTTATAGAACATTACCAAACACTGCATTACTTCATGGCATTACACAATTACCAGCCTTGCTTGTATTTTTATAGTTACATATCTCCTTCAGGAATGATTTTCCCAATTGAACCAGATCAACTTTTCCATCATCAGTTTTATTAAAGAAAATCAAATCTTGTTTCCCTATACACGTCTTCAAATATTTTTTTTTAACATTTTTTGCCTCATGCCAGTTTGAAAAGGTAGCAAAACAGTCCTCCAGGTCTGAAGAGTGGTTTAATACTGCTTGTATAGGCAGGGAGAAGACAAGAACTTCTTGTTAAATAATGCTGCTGGTGTCAACAAAAAAATCGTAAATACAGATTTTCCTGCTTCATTTAATATTTCAGTTGAATAAACTGGTCATACTTAATGAGTTTATTTTGACTCAAACTACTGAATTGTTAACAATTGTTTAGCAAATCCAGCAAAACATGAAAAAGGTCAAAGTATTGCAGTGTTTTCCATAAATGTGTAGAGAGGAAACTTCTAACCAATACAATTAGATTCTGAGCTGCAGCACATTTAAAAAATCCAAACTCAACATATCATTTTTCTTGTACATTTGTGTGCAAATTCACATTTGAAATATAATATCAAGAGGCCAGGATCAACCAAAACCAAACCCAAAACTTAATTGTAGACCTTCAGTATGCATTGTCTCAGATGCTATCTAGTCATAATTAAATGCCTTCAGAGATCACAGAGGCTCTTTCAGGCTCAAAGAGAACTGAAAAGTCATCACAATTCTTTAAAATAATAAGCAAGGATTAAACAAAAAATGGGATTTTTTTTTTTGGTTTTGCACAGTCACTAACAGGAATAGTCTGCTGGAATGATCAAAAATCCATTAGTGACACAGAAATACATTGAGTTGCAACAGATTTTCTGAAAGTACAACCAGCATCTGAATCATCTGACATCTTGAAAAAGTAACACCTCAGCTTTACAATAGCTTTAGGAAGAACAGAATTCACTAATGATTATGACCATAACAGTACCTACAAACACTATTAATCATACTGTTATACAACTTTTGGGTTAATTTATTTTTATTGTTGCTTTTTTTAAAAAAAAAACATATTATGTAAAGTACATTTTGTCTGAAGTATCTCACCAGAAGGCTAGCCTTGTGGTATTTCACTCAGCTATCTTTCATAAGCTTTTCCATTTGTTCCTTGGCTAGCTGCTGTCAAAACCTGAAAGAGATCCTTTAGACTGAGCCCACTACTGACATTAAAATTATTTTTCAGATTGAACTCTCAAAGCGAATTCAAATTGGCCAAAAAAGTATACCAGAATTGTCACTAGTAGATCAATAACAGAAATTTTGGGCTTTGAGAAAATGCTGAGATACTCTGGGAAGTATCCAGAATAAAACAATAAAAATTTGGTAGTTTGCTAATTATGTATTATTACACAAATAACAGTGTGCAGTACAACCTGTAATGCATAACCCAGCACAGCTGGTACAGAGCCAAATGAACAATAGGCTGCCAACGAGGGAAATGAGAATTTGTCACCAAAAAGGAGTGTGCTGGGGAAGAGGAAGAAGGACAAGCCCTTCTGGATCAAATACAGCTAAAATTCTTGCCTTAAGCTGCCTGGTATTTATATATTCTTGTTTGGCTTGGTGGGGTTTCTTTGGTTGTTGTTTTGTGGGTTGGTTTGTTTGTTTTTGTTATGGTTTTAGATTTTTTGCTTGTTGTTTTTTTCTTTTTTACTGTATCCCTTCTGATTAGTAATTTTTCAATACCTTTTTTAATAACCCTTTATTTCCATGACTTTTCAAAGCTTAGAAACAGGATTCTCTGCTTTTCTGTGTTGGTAAAAAAGGTTCCAGAACATCAGAAAGTTTGAAAGACCTCCCTGAGCAAAATTAAACTTACATTGTGCAATAGTCTATGCTGCCTTCATTCTCCTACACAAAAAAGATAGAAGACTGGAAATGCAAAGTGGAAATTGAAGTCAGTTTGCTACTTCAATTTCTTAAGCACTGAACCAGGCATATTCAAATAGCTGATATTTCAACTTGCATCTCTCAGTTTGCAGCATAATAGCTATTAAAAATCCTCTTTAATATTTGATCACCATAATTTGCCTTCAAAAGCTCCCCACAGAATTTCTATCAGTATGAAACAACTGAGTTCTGGCCAGAAACAAAAAATACTTCAAGGTAAAAGTACTTGCCTAAGCTAGTTGCAATGCTCTCTGCAAAACCTTTGGGAACAGCATAACAAGTCTACAGCCTAAGCTTGGAGAAGTTCTCAGATGAATATGCACACAGCAGGATTGCTTACATGCTAAATGTTTTGACCTGCAAAACTGGATGCCAAAAATACAACCGTGTTGCTCCTCTTTTTATGCAAAGATAAAAGACACAAAGTACTTTCATTTGGGAGACACTGATCCTGAAACCTCCCCACCACACAAAGCTGTGAAAGTGTCTGCTTGGATCTTTCAACACAACATTTCCTATCTCAGCTCTTCAGAAATGCTCCTGCATGGCTGACCTTGCAACAGGCCACTGCCATTTTAATCCTAAAACAAAAATCAGCATAACATATAACATAAGGCACTCAACTAGTTCCAACTTATCTTAGCAGAAAAAAAACCAACCCAACCCCCCTGCAAAAAACCAACAACAAATAGTTATACTGAACTATACTGTCTTAACTGGTGGAAATTCTAAGCTGAGAAATCTGTAGCTATTAAAACAACCTTTTGAGGAAAGTCATGGTGAAACTTCTCATGACATTCGCATTTTTATTTAGCCTTGAAAAACAATAGTCAGGAAGGTCCTCCAGCAGCAATAAGAAATAATCTGACACAAATCCTCTATGAATGTGTCCAAAGCTGATAGTGATACCACTATTCTGATAACCTGGGCAGAACACAGGAAAACCAAAATGAAAGGTGCAAAGTTTTGCCTACAGACTATATGGTGGTTGCTAGATTTATGGTTCCTTACCCTCAGAGACCTTTCAAGTTAGGCAATCTTTTCTGCAGAAGAAAGAAGATTTTTGGGGCAGAAACTACTGCTCTGTTAACATAGGCACCATTCAACACATGGTTTTTAATGCTGAGAACTCCTTACCAGCACTGTTGCAGACAAGCACATGCTTCTTTCCTGAAAAAAGAGCATTCACTATTTTTCCCCCACAAGAAAAAACTCAGCATGCTCTTACTTGCTTGGGAAAGCTACTGTAGTCTATTTGTAAGTTTGATAAACAGAGCTGGATAGCTGGATAAGATAAAACCAAAGAATGAATAAAGTGCCCTACAGGTTTTATGGTCCATATTTCAGTGCTGACATAGATAACGGAATTTCTTGGGAAAGATGGAAAAGTAGCATCTGATACCAATAACTCTAGAAGAAGACAGATAAGCAGCATTTCCTCAAAACATTCTTGGCAACACCATTCGTGTCATATTTGGTCAGGTGTAAGCCTTCTGCACTTTACTACATAACACACTCCTACTTTCTGCAATGTTTTAAACATGAGCGTGGTTTTTGACTACAGCTCTGTGAACCTTTGGGCTTTGACAGAAAAAATTGTTGCATCTATCTGAGGATATAATGCCAAGAAATAAAAAATGAAAAACTGTATCTTGAGTGGTAGCCATTCATCTAATTCCAAAAGAAACTCAGTAACAGACACCCTTCCCAAACAGTATTTCACCTAGAACATCAGCAAAGCTTAATTTTTCTTTTTTGCGAGGTGGGAGGAAGCCACTCTAACTATTGCAAAATCCTTAATAAACAATTAACTCAGAAAAGCAGTTTGGGTTTTTTTTGTTTTGTTTGTTTGTTTTTTGAAGTTAGATGTAAAATAAGAGAGAAAAAAAAAAACAAAACCCCAAACAACAGAAAACCCCCAAATAAGAACAAAAGGTAGACTTACTGGTTATCATTGCTCCAGTTATAGAACCCAGAAATCCAATGCTGACCACAATGACAGATATCAGCCTCCCCTGCCTATGCCTCTGCAGCATCACAAACATTAATACTCCCACAGCACCATGGACAAAGAGAGAGGAGAAGAGAGCCCAGAGGAAAACCCAGTACCACATCTCTGAAAGAAAGCAGTCAAATAAAGGGTTAATATTTTTAAGACAAGAACTTTATAAGTAAGAAACTTTAAAACATTGCAAATAATCAACAGTAAGAGAAAATCAATACTGATTTCCATCTTAAAAGACACCATCAGCACATGCTCAAGACTCTTTCCTCATTTAAGCAGTCTGTCATAAAGGATTAGCTGCATTATGTTAAAAATTATAAAAAGGATTATGGCAAAAATCTTAATTCAGATATATTTTTACAAGCAGCCATAATTCCTTTAATGACTTCTTTAAATAGTGTTGATTGCAATTTCTCAGTAGGCATTGTAACTGCTTCTGTCAAATGAAATATTCTCTGACACAAAGACTGAAGGAGGAAAATGTCAAGAACTGGTTTGGGGTTCGTTTGGGTTGTGAGTTTTTACTTCGGGGCAGGTGTGGATCTTTTGTTGCATCCTGACCCTCCACCCTCACAAATAAGAGACAGCATCAGGCAACATCAGATGGGAAAACTGAGATTAAAGACTTCAGCTTATCTACACCCAGGAGCTGTAATAGAGTGTTCCACCAAATTAGCTTCAAAGGTGCAAATAAAAACACTATAATTTTAACAAGAAATTTTAACACATCTAACACCTTGCTTCTAATTGCTTAGTACTTCTGATAGCTTCAGAGAGAGGTAGTGACCATTTGAATTACTAAAAAGGGCATCAGATCATGAGAATGTTTGGAGCACAAACATTTATTTGAAGAATGGTAGACATGATGAGCACCTTCAAAGAAAAGAGCAGAAACCATTAATGGAGGTACACAATAACTCAAGAACATTTCTCACTTGGTGTCAACCTTCTAAAAACATTCTATGAATCAAAAGGGAGAGCAAATAAAAGAAAAAATTCCTTTTGTTTTTAGTCTAGTCCAGTAGGTATGTATCATTAGAACTTAGCAAATTACGGTACATATTCCAAAATCCCATGACACTATCATGAATTCAGTTTTTGCTGCAGTTCCCCTCAAAAATAACACAAAACAAAAAACCCTAGCTTCCTAACAAAAGCAAGATACTTACTTATGAGGCAAGCCTGTATTAATGTAGCTTGACTCATATCAAATATTTGAGGAAAAAATACAACCCAATTAGCTAACTTAAAAATACTGAGCAGCACAAAACATACTGTGAAAAGATGCTGAGAAAAAAAAAAATGCTGCTACACAATAACCACAGCCCTGGGAGTCCATTGTCAGCAGGATATGTATATAGATAGCATAGATACAGAGTTCATGCTTCTTTTATTTAGCAGTACTTTGGGAGTAGCTCAACCCTTCCCCTTTCACACGGGCATAAATGGTAACACTATGCCCAAGGACGTACAAGTCCTCTAAATCATGATAGTCAAAAGGCTCTTTTCAGAGAGCAGCAAGGAAAGTGGCTGGCAAATCTACATCCAATGAATACTTCAACTGTAATTCAAGGTGCAGCTTTTCCTTCTGAGTGCCTGGGTACATGTGTCCACATCCTGAGGGTGGCACAGAGCAGCTCTCCTCAGATCCTCCATCCCTTCACCCCTGGTCCCAAAATGGGTATCAAAAATCTTGGCAAAAGGACAATGACCAGTGGTACTGTTCCACTAAATGAAGGTCTCATCATTCTCAGAAGCTACTGTGACAGAACAGTGGCAGGAGTGTCAAGCAGTCACTCCACAAACGCCCTCACTAAAATTAAGGAAGACTGGCTGACCTAATCTGTGGGAAGAGAAGCTCTCCTGTTGTCCTAACAGGCCTTGTCCATTACTAGCACAGCCTGGGTTCCATTGTTTTATTCAAATGGAAGCACATAAACAAAAGGATTAACCAAATATCTACCAATATAGAATATGGCAGCCCTGCCAGACCTACAGTTGGACAACAGGGAAACAAACCTTAGGATTTATTAACCAATCTGGACCAAGAAAGTCTGTGGGAATCTGACACTGTCATACCCTGTAATTTCCACAGGATTCATTAGGCACTGCATCACCTTTTAGGAAACTGGTGTTTGTAGGTATTGTCAACCTTTATCAGGTAGAAAAGACAAATGACTTCCAGTCTTAGGAAAACTCACTAGGATGACTGTATTTTTAGAAGAAAATAAAAGCTTATGGGAAGGCTAACTACTCCCCTGTAACTAAGAAACCAAAAATATTTACAAACTCTTACACAACAAAATAGCTCCACAGTGAGCAACTATCTTCGGTCTTATTTACATTCCAAATAAGGCTCAAGGAAAATGAGCATCACCCCTCACTTTATATTTAGGGCAGGAGGCTTGAGAATAGAACCAGCACCAAAATGTCCTGTTGGCTAAAGAAATATAAACTTCAGTTCTTTGCTACAGACTTTCTCCTCCTACTCCTTAAAAGGCATATTGGAAAGGAAATTAGAGAACATCCAGAAATATTCCTTGTTTGACACAAAAGCAGCTGGAGCTTTGTAAAACTATGACCTCCCTTCATTAAAACATCATGTATGCCTTAAAACATCATGTAGCAGCTGAAACAGGACAAATCACTTCCAAGGACCTTCCCTTGAAAAGGCCAGAAGCTATCCTTTCTTACCCTCCTTTATTTACTCTTCCTATGTCTGCTAGTTCAACACAGTCATTTATTTACTTCTGCTTGTAGGGTGAGCAATGAAGCCAACCAAGTAAGTTGTTTAACAGGGATGAACAAGGTAAGGAGAGAGAGAACCCTTCAAGCAAATCAGAGGAGACCTTAAGCTCCATTCACCTAAAGGACAATGCAGACACTCTTACCCTGATATGGTGAGGGCAGAGAATTATTAGTGTTCTGTAAAATTCAGTATCATCTAACCCCTGAATCATGAAGAGAGATGACTCTCAAAAACAGTATGTTAGAGCAACACTGAAAGACACAAAGAATGGGTTGGGAATAACACTGAGAGGTGCCACTAAGGAATAGAGAAAGAGAATGTGGATCTCCGAAAACAAATGGTCAAGACGTTCAAAAATGACTGAATAGTTTGATTGCTGAATTGACTTGCAACATCTCTAAGGAAGAGGAAGTGAGACTGAAGTGTCTCAGCTATTTATGTCCTATACACTGACTGATCCTTTAAGCAGCATAAATTTATGTATTGCTACCCTGACAAAAAAAGCACAGTCCAATTTCAGTCTTTGTGCTGCTATTCTAATTAGCTGGCTCTTTTGACAACATGAGCTGCACTAAGTACTTTGCTGTTATGGGGGTAATGATTTACCTATATCTGTCAGAGAGATTCAAATACTCACCTAGCCTCAGTTTATTTAGTCATGCCCTCAAAGAGCATCCCTATAGAGATATTAATAGTATAAACCTAAAAAAAAAACAAAACAAAAAAACCCCAAAAAAAACAAAACGTTTGCAACTTCTGTTGCTTGACGCTAAGAAATCCTCAGACTTTACTTTTAGTGTATCCAAATTACTTGAAGTCACCAAAACACAACATACGTGTATCAAAACTCCACAGTTCCTAGAGAAACACAGGAACTAGGGAAGGCCCAGTAGTTTCCAAGCATAGTGGCATTCAGTATATAGCAAAGATGCCACAGCTCTTCTAATAGGAACAACTGAGATGCATTTTTCATGTTTAAAATTCTTAGTGCTTAAACTGAAAAGATTTAAGACAGTGTTTATGTTCCTTTCCTCGGGTTTGCCTCAGTTGGGGAAATTTTTCCTACCAGAAAAGCTACAAAACTCAAATACCTTGTAATTCATGCCCAATCCCACCAGTCCTAGAGCACTTTGCTAATTTTGATATTTATACATATCAGATAGATATCATGCATACATTATGCTTATGAACTACAGATACACATAATACATATATTAGTGTAGGCATACATCAAATTAGAGATTAAGAAAAGACTTTATATATAAAGTGTTGTAGTGTGTTTTTAGGGAGACAAGAGACATTAAAGCATGTCACTGTTTAGAATAACATTCATATCACTTCCATCTTATCAAGACTTGAAGTTGCACTTCATCAACAGCTTCATCTTCCACCAGGAAAGTAAATAAATCACAACATTTTCAAATATTATCTATATAATGTATCAATATGCTGTCCTACTGCCACTCAGCTTCAGTAAACATGGAGTATTTCCTTGGTCCTTCATCACTTCTCTAGTTCTAAGCTTGTTTTGCCAGATGAATAATGATTGCCTACAACATTCCATAAATCAGAAGTGATTACTGCAAAACAAAGTGTCTCTCTCTCTCTATTCTAAGACCAGATCAGTACTAGCCTACTACTATTAGTTACAGGGGTAAGTCAAGCAGTAAGCACCTGTACTAAGAACACAAAACCACAAATTTAAGTCAACAAGGTAGCACACGTCAAATTTAGAATTAGAAAAACCAGTAATGTTACATTCCTCTAGCTTATAAACGCAAAGCACTCAGATGAAGTCACAGCACATGATAACTGCAAGTGTAACTCAGCTCTTTATATGCTACATTTTTTTCTTCTGCACCAGGTCCTGTCCTTAATTATTGTATTAACTGGTACTTGCAAAGTTATCAACAATACAGTCAAATTGTTTGGAGATGCTTTTTGCTGCATTAAGTGGGAAAAAAGCACTTCGCTGAGAAGCATTTAAATCTCAAATTACAGACTAGTCCTCTCAAGTAACAACATAGGGGGCAAAGAAAATCCAGACAATCTGGGACAAATTAGCACAGGATGAAGCTTAGGAGCTTCTATTAGTAGAAATATTGCCAAGTCCTTTATTGTGGAAGCAGCCTTTAAACAATTTTTATTTTACTGGATACTAATAACGGGATTTTTTTTCTCCTTTTTCAGTTCCAATTCAGCTGCTAATTGATTTGTTCTAGTAAACCTTGATCTAGCACTAACTCTAAAATACAACCAGCTCATATAAAGGAGGTGTTCTTGGTATTTACTGGAGGATAAGAGGGAGGTAAAAGCCACCCCACTTCTCCCATGACTCCTAAAGCTTTTCTTCCACCTCCCAAGAGAGGTCAGGAAGAGAGGAAGCAAGCACCCAATGGTGATGGGCCTATGTTCAGCTGCAATGAGCAGCACCAGCAGCTTTAGCTGTTACAGGGTGTGATGTGTATGTGGCAGCAATGAACTCGTCTGTGCTCTCCTGGGTATTTGAGACCACGAACGAAAGACAGGATTTCCTTTTTTTATGTTGAACCTGATTCACATATACAGCATAAAAATAATCTTTCAGTTTCTAACTGACAGGAAAAAGAACCCACCAAAACTAAACTATTAGGGTATGAAGCATTCCTGGCTTAGGATGGAGTTCATAATCAGGACCCTGTTGAAAATTACAGAAAATTAACATACTTTTAAGAAGGAAGCTGATAACATTTTGCAACACATTTGTGAAAACATAATCCATATGGTTTATCTAAAGGAAATAAATCTTCACTTGTGCAACTTAGAAGTCCAGTCCCGACCACAACTTTAAGACCAAAAGTAGACACGAGGCAGTCTTGAATATTCATGGAACATGGCATATTCATGATATTCTTTTCCCAACATTCGGGAGAAGTTTCTCCTTATACCTAACAGAGGTGCCTAAGAGGTACCTAAAAGGGAATGGATTAAGTAGTCAAAGAAGATAAACTCATTCACAAACCTATTTTCTTGGCAGGGAAAAGAACAGAATTTCTGGTCTTGAACAAAGTTTACTTCGATAAGGAGTAAGGAAGGGCTTAAGTAACTAGTTCAGCTTTTTGTTAATATAAATTATTATATCAATACATATTCTAAAATTTTTGTGGAAAAGATTTTTAAGTGCAATGCAGGTTTTGGACTGTTGACAGTCCATGAGAACATTCAGGTCAACAGGTTATGGCTGTAAGAGCAGCCATCATTTAAGCACAGAATTAGAAACTGCAACTACAGCTGGCAGTGACACATTCTCCAACAACACTACAATGGATAAAAAATTGTTTTGCATATTTTTTAAGTTAAAAAGAAAATACATTCCACATTAAAAATACCTTATGCAAGCCCTTATCTTACTGCAAAAGCCCGGAGAAATGAGCTGATTTTAACTCTCAGCGCTGAATTTAATAGAAACGCCTATGCTGCATAATGATCTAATAAGAAAAACTTTATAGAGGATGTCTGGCACAAAGCAAAGTGAAATCCATTGTGAACTTTTTCCTTTAAGAGTACAAGTTTTTAAAGTAGGTATGTTGAAGTAACTACTCAGGAAGTGAGCTGTATTTAGTGTGTTACCACACTAATACCTGGAAACTCTAATTATCAGACACACACTAGAAAGCTCATAAATCAGATGAATATGAAAAGGTTGATCTTTTTTATTACACTAAGATGCATCCTGAAAGTTAAAAGAACAAGAAAGATGATTACTTTCTGTTTGCTACAGCTTCAACTTCAGCTACACTTCTATTTTCATCCCACTTCTATTTCCATCACTCTTCTTCCACCTCTAAAAGATTAAAAACCAGAATATATCTATTCACCATTACGATAAAGTGCAAAAAGATGACATAATACTATTTCATAAAAATTAGAATATTTCCATAATTGTTTAAAACCTACCCCTACTCGACATTTTCCACTAATCTGTCACCACCTAATACAACCCTACAATTGAGCAGAAAGAATTTACTCAGTTACATCTCTGCTATTGATACCCAATCCCTGCTTGTTCAGAGCTGGAAGCTTATGCTTTTCTTTACACGTGGAGAGAATAAGAGAGGATACCCCTCTCTACTGTATGCCTTGGGTCTCACAGTAGTCCACACCCATTTTTCATCCTGAGACTGAGCAGAAAAAACCCAGTTCTTGTCAAAAGCCAGCCAAAGCTCCCCTCTCCTAACAGGTGGTGAGGACCTGACTCTACTTTGGTTGACAGAATTTTTTCGTAACAGCTCAATTTTTAAGAATCCCAGATGCTTAAGATTACAACTACTTGTCAGAAAACAACTGTCACCTCATTCACTCCCACAGGTCTCATTATCCACAGGTACACCCAGGGGTAGTGGGGGAGAGTCTCTGATTCTCCACATTCAATTTTACGGTTTTCTAGTTGTTGGGTTTTTTTGTTGTTTGTTTTTTTTGTTTTTTTTTTTACTAGGTCTCTGTCAAATGCCAATGAGCATATATCCACAAGGGGAAAAAATAAAACAAAAAACCAACCACCTCCACAAACATACTCCAGCCTTCCATACATATCTATACACTCACACACACTTTCTACAATCCTTCACTCGTGCACAGGTACCCATCACTTCACTCGCACACACACACCCTATGCCATTAGCCTTCTTTTATTATTCATGGGCACAGAAAAGTGAGCGAGCGCATCCCACACGCTCATGTCCTTCGCACGGGCAGGCATCCCGAACACCGGGCACACACCCCAGCCCAACCAACACCTCACACACACCCCGCCCTATTCCCTGGACCCCACAGCAGGCGTACACACACGTACAAACACACACACAATCATACACACACACGAAATATATCTACTCACAGAACACGCACGCAGGCACCCGGAGAGGCTCGGGAGCACAAACACCAGCCCTCCCTAGCGCAGCACACAGGGAGACCCCCGCCAGCCCCACGCCCTCCATTGTGCTCCAGCCCCGGAGCGCACCCTCGCAGCCGCCGGCCCCGCAGTGCCCCGTTACCCGTGAGGCTGCGGAGGACGGTGCCGTGAGCCCACAGGCTCAGCACTTGCTGCACCGACAGGTTGATCATGGAGTTGTCCCCCGCTTCCACCTTCATGGTGCCGCCGCCGGGCGGGGGCCGGCAGCCGCCCGGCCGCG
>VZRH01005349.1:317385-361835 GCA_013397555.1 Urocynchramus pylzowi | reverse complement strand
TAGCACACGGAGCTCCGGAGAGCGCGGGCGGCCGCACCTCCGCGGCGGCCCCGGCGGGGTCTGGGGGCGCAGCCCCGGCGGGGCAGGACGGGACAGGGCCGCAGGAGCGGGGCGCGCCGCGGGAATGCCGCTCGGGAGCGCCGGAGCTCAGGTGGCAGCACGGGCCGCAGCGGAGGAGCTGTCATCCCGAGCTGTCATCCCGAGCTGTCATCCCGAGGCAACATCCAGGCAACGCTGCGTGACGTCCCTGCCTGTCCCTTTGAACCTCGTAGCTCTGCCGTCACTGTGGCCGCAGATTAAAGCCACCGAAGGCTAGAAAACCTCAGAAATCGTGAGCCAATCTTTATTGTGTGCCTTTGTGTGCCTTTCTTTATGTAATAAAGGAACAGAGGCTTTAAGCTGGACGCAGCTTCTCTGGAAGCACGGGATGCACGGTGCTTACCTATGTAAAAGCCAGCAGTCATCCCGCATCCATTCTTAAATATGCATCCCTAGGCCACATTTAGTGCCCGCACTTCCTCGCTGGCATTTCTTCAACAGTGCTTGCTACAGTATTTCATAAACATCGTTTTATGTCAGCATCCTTTGATGGAAAGGGTTGGAGAGGTAAAGCAATTCATAATAAAATTTGCAATTTATAGATGAAGAGCCACAACAGATAAATCAACTCGTATCCTGCTTGATGCCCATGACCCGATTTTTTTCAGATAGATTTTTGCAGGATGTCTAGTTCAGGGGAGTGCTTCCAAAGCCTTTTGCAGCTGACAGTGCTTGGCATTTCTGCACGTAGGTATCAAGCAAGGCAATGAGAAACTCACAGGGAACAGCTCCCTAGGGGGCTCTGAGTTTCACTGGGTAAGCATGGGATCACTGATGGAGAAAGAACGCAGCTGCTGAGCCAGGTCCCTGTTCCATGACCAAGGGAAGGTCCTCTCTCTTCCTCTTCTTGTAACCTCACCACTTCCCAGCTGTGCAATTCAGGCCTTACAGAAAACAGTTCCCTTCATTATACAGTAATGATTCATTTTTAGGGCAGAATTATTCCACACTTGAAGTAGGGCTCAGCGAGAAAATAGCATATAATTTAAGTTTGAATGTGAAACATACAATGAATTATTTAGGAACAGTTTTTCTGGTTCATTCTTTTTAACTTCTGCATGCCAAACTTTGAGAAAACAAACATTTTTAAATGTCCTTAAATAAAATCCCCACCCCTAAATTTATTTTTGTTGTAGACCAATGTCCCAAGAACAAGGTACACTCTGCAGGACACTGTGGTGTGATCAAACACAGTAAAAAGGAAGACTACTTTTGGTGACCATTTTATCTCATAAATCTCCTATGATAATCTACTGACAGATGTCAGCAAAACTATCTGATAGGCCAGAGGCATGCATGGGAACATGCATGCCTCTGTAAACAATGCTGCATTGGTGCCTGGTGACCTTTCGGCCTGCACATGGATGGATTTTTTTGTCTTCCACGCAAGGAACAATGCATGGGGATTACTGGCTTTGAAACACTTGTGTCCAGAACTTGCTAGAACACCTTTCTCAAGGTTTTACAGTAGAAGTACAGGGAACACATTCATATAGAGGTTGAGTGAGTATCTCTGTAGTTTGCAGACTCTTGCAATATTTGCTCAGGACCATCCTTCAAGGTTTTGCAGATGCTCTTTCCTCCCAGGGAGGCAGTGAAACTCCATCTGAAAGGTTAAAAATAGTTGCCAAACCTCAGGCATGCAACATCTAAGTTAACCTTTTTTATCAAAAACCTCCAACACACTTGGACAGTGTACCAGTGATAAAGGGTCAGACACTCATCATAAATGGGGTCACAATTAATATATTTTTTTCAACTTAATCCTCAGTCCACTATCCAGTGGGTGAGCTGGATATGAATTTGAATGCAAATTCTTCATGTGAAAACAAAGCTAGCTGGATGATTCAGGAAAATATTGCTAAAGTACTGACTTTAAAGGAAAAAAAAAAAAGGGGTGGTACATGGCAGTGGCATTTCCCAGTAGCACAACACTGGGAGGATGTCATTCTGAAGCAACAGAGTGCCTTGAATGAGACAGCAGAAACAACCAAAATTCACTCTTCCAAACTGTAACTTCATTGGAGCGGAGAATTGCAGCCAACTCTGTCCTCAGCAAGACCTCCCCCATGGGTGGGGTTGCCACAGAAGTCCTGAGTGTATCAGCTCCCTGCAGGGATTATTATGAGCTCTGCAGGGATTATTATGAGCACTGTAGGCAGCAATGTACCAAGCAACAGTGATGATGGCAAGGGGCTCCCAGCAGGGCTTAGGCTGCTGCTGAGATGGTGACACAGGGGAAGAAAAAACCATATGTGCTTGAGCAAGGCAAGCAGAGGTGGTGAGGGCTGAAAACATCTCAGGGAGGAGAAACCACAATGGGCAGCACTGTCCTGATAAGCAAAACAGAAAAGATGAAGAAGAGGAAGAAGAAGAAGAGGAAGAAGAAAGAAGAGGAGGAGGACAATCTCAGAATTTCATCAGATAAGGTAGTTCCATTCCATAAATTATTAATGGTTTAAAAAAGAGAAGTAGTCCTTTTGCAAGGGCCTGGTAAGACCACTTCCTCCACTGTGGCACCCTGAGCATGGGGAGGACAGGCACAGCAGAGAATGTGGGGATGGATCAGGGAAGGTGACTGTGTCAGAGAGGGCTTGGAGGGCTTGCTGGTAGGGTGGCAGAGGGAGGGCTGGCAGGCTGGGGAACAACCAGCTCTGATAACCCTCTGCAGAGCAGGGATCGGGAGAAGGGCGGGAACTGCAGGGAAAGCAGCAGGGGAGGGGAGAGAACCTGACAAAGAAACCTTCAGAATTTGTGTGGAAATCCCAGGCTTCCACTCCTGTGTGGTATTCCAGAGGCTGGGACACAATTCACAAGGTCTGCCTGACAGCCAGCCCTGAGCTACCACAAACACCTGAGAGACTCCAGGCCTCCTTTACACATCCAAACCTGCCAGTGAAAGGGTCCATAGGGAACACCTGAAAGCTTATACAGGGACTGATCTTCATCCCAGATGAGCTCATTTTCCTTCCCCCATTCCCCTATTCCCTCACAGCAGCTGGGAGGTTTGGGAGCTTCCCCATGCTGCATGCGTGCAAAGCACTGCAAGGAGACAGCTGTAAACTCTGACTCCAGCCAAAGGAAATTAGTTTTACAGGTGGAAAAGTAGGGTCAGCTTAGTTTCTCTGCTCTGCAAAAGGTCAGAATACATCTACATAAAGTGCTATTAACTTCTGGAATTGTTTTCAAAAACTGAAGAAATAATGATAAATTTCATTGGAGAGCCCTTGGCTGAATGATTTTCCACTTGGAAAGGTAATGCTGTTCAAAATGAACTTATTTCTTAAATCACATCTTTTTAGAGAAACAGACAAGACTGAACATGTTCTACTGCCATGCTCTGAAACAAATATTTAATTTTCTATAGTGAATACAGCTCTTCATCATAGTAAAACATCAAAATCCAAATAGCAACCCCTTTTGGTCCCCTTGAAGAACAGAATTCTCACTTGAGGTTTTCTAGCCAGAGCTGGCCGTGTAGATTGACTTGCACTGCAGTTAAAGATCTGTTTTAACTGAATGGATAACCCCATCTCTCATATATGCAGACTCTTTTCCCCCATTTCCAAGGGGTTTTTTGGCCTTTGACCCAAGTCACTGACAAGATGTTACAAATGCAGATAATAAATTAATATCTTTGATGTTAGCAATAGATTTCTTCCTACTTGTCCCTTTTTCTAGACCACCAATTGATGCACAGCAGTTACTACTCAATCAGAAGAATTGGCAGTCACAGCTAGTTGTGGCTGGAGAAGTGGGTCTTTCAGACATCCTTGGCCTCCTAATCTCAGCTCTTGAAAGGCTGAAACACGATCTCAGCCGCTAACCTCGATGACGGATGAAGATGCCTTGACAGCCGTGTAGGAGAGGAAGGAAGTAAGGTAATACCACGGGCTAAATACCGCAACTCTCCCCAGCATGAAAGCAGCGTCGCAGGTTGATCTAAGCCCTCAGAAGCCATCCGGAGCCGGCTCCCAGGGCGGCAGAGGGAGGCAGAGGTGCGCGGGAGTCTCTCCCCGCGCACCGGCAGATGGAGCGCTGGGTACCGAGGCTGCTCCGCGCAGCCAGCTGCACGCTGCCACCACGGGCGCTCCGGGGCTTTGCTGGCAATGCTGCTGCAAGAAAATACCTGTGGATACCTAGAAACTGCAGTTAGATTATTTTATTTTTTTTTAAGTTGAAACTTCGGAGGAAAAAAAAAAAAGAGTCTGCTTTGTCTGTTTAGAGAATATCCCTCTGTAAAATACATTGATTTTTCAGCCAATAGTTTGCATGTATTAAAATGCCTGAAGAATTGGCCCCACCATGAAATAGAAAAGTCCCACTGACTACTCTAAAGAGATTTGTCAAGTACTGTCGTAAATCAAATCTCCTAAACTTGGATCTATTTTTTTTTTTAACATTTAAACTGGCACTGCTTAAAAGATCAACTCACCAATTTGTTTTAAACAATACCATAATTCAGAAAAATAAAGCTTTCTCCTACTCTCTCTCTCTGCACACACTCACAGACACGTGCACACACACATGTGTGCCTTCACACACACGTAGCAGTTTAAGGTAAGGGCTACTCTTAATATCAACTATGCTGTTACTTAGAAAATAATTTTATTGCTCTTTATGAACTCCTTCCCAGGAATCCTTTCTTGTGACTAAGAAGGTTATCAGTGTTCTTGTAAAATCTAAATTATTGTTTGTGTTTTTCTTTATAAGTTGAGTCAAAGCAGGCAATTATCTGTTAAAGCTGCCATTAGGAGACATTTGGAACAGTCTAGCAGGGACAACCATCTTTCAAGACATGGATGAAACCAGTTTCACTGTTCACCACAGAAGATAAAGTGAGGGACAATTTTTGTGCCTTGTTCTCTTCACTGTCATGTTCAAAAAGGTTGTTTGGCTAAAATGCAAAAAACTCGCTTCCAGCAAGACTTATTTCTTTCAGAACAGCCCTCCCTCCCCCAATTATTTTTTAAATAACATACCAGACTCTCACAGTCCATGTCAACAATTTGATGCACGGTAGCCACCAGCTTTCTCATATACATAGGTCATTAGCTAGCAAAAACATTGTCAAGCTATTATTTTTTTAAATATCCTATTTTTAGATTATTTTGGAGTTGCTGGAAGTTTGATAGAGAAACCTGTTCCTTCATTAAACTAATTCTTATTTAGCCCCCACACATGCATGCCACGGTCCAGATAGTACATAGGCATTCCAGTTTAGCTTCTGCATATAGCCCTAAGCTCTGGCTCATCTGATTTGCAATACATTTGCAAACTGTAAATTTTGCAGTTTCAACTCAGCTTCAAAATATCTGAGTTTTGTTGAAATACCTGTAACTTCAAGCTTCACAATTAAAGTCACATCTGCTCATACCCTCACACTGAGCTCCTCCCCTCCCCTTGTTTGCCTCTCAATTGATGCATTCTTGAGCAGGCAGGAGGGGACACATCAGCATCACAGAGCAAGACATTTCCTCAAAACTTCTAGTTTTCCCCCTCTGCAGTAGTGCTTCTTGATACCACAAACCTGCAAAACCACAAATATTTCAGCTCCTAAGCAGGTCCTTCTCCCGCTGACCCAGCATCCTCTAAAGTAACCTGGAAACGCCTGATTTCAGTGGGCTCCAGTTCTGAATGGTGGAATTATCTGATCTTATCGTGTCTTCTTTTCATCTGACAACTATGATTATGTTTAGCAGAACTGTTACAGGTGTTTCTAGAGATTCAGCTGCCTTAGGGCAGAAACAATTCTGTTCTGCCAGTAAGGGCCAGGTATTTTTGTTCCTCTTTAGTATAGGCCAGTTCTAACAAGTCTTACCCACATATTTGATTATCCCAGCACGTTTGCAGCACTGGTTTACTTACCCTAACTTTCCATTTTATCAGTACAGCCTGCTTCAGAGAAAATCTTTGAGGGCACCTCAACAACACCTTTGTTGTCAACATTTTTTTAAGTCTGCTGGTTCTTTCAGCCCTACCACAATCCCATGAAATTCAAAATCTGACCCTTGGTTTTAATTTATGGGTTAATTTGAAATTTCTGGCACCAGCACAAGTGTAGATGAGTTCCGACCATTGTGAGATTCCCATCTGAATTCCTGGAATTTTCAAACTATTTAAAGAAGTCTTTGAATTCCTGTCATCTCCTTTAGATTTTCCTCTCTAAGTTCATAGTTCAACTTGATCATATAAATATGTCACAGAACTATGCTTTCAAAAATACCTCCCTCTGCAGTGCTGAGCAAAACTCAAGGTAGACATAAAGACAAAAAAAATCAGCTCATTCCTACAGCAAGGGAGTCCCATTGCTGGAAAAGAAAACCAAAATCATGTGGAACTATGGGTAATTGTAACAGAGTTGGATCAGGTCTTGATACTTCATAAAATTCTGCATGTATGATCCAGCAGGACACCAAGGATTTTCTCCTTGTTTGTACTGCCTCGAATACTGCCCTACTCTTCAGTAACATTTCTAAAGAAAAGAAAGAGTCAGCAGCATCACTGAGGTGCACAACCAAGAATCAGGAGACACAGCATCTCTTTCTAGAGCAACCTCATGCTGACAGGTGAGTCACAGGGCCAGATTCACTTCAGGCTGTTCATGCTCTGTGAACAGCCCTCTTGTCGCCAGAGGCCTTGGGTAGTGCTCAAAACACAAAGAAGTCTCCTAATTCTATTTGTAAGCCCTTTGGTTTTTGGTTTCTACAATTGGAAAAATGAGATAACCTTACTTGTGGGGTTAATTAATGGACAGTTTAAAATTCATTGAAAAATTCAGACAGACAGAAATCAGATGTATAAGGTATTTCCAGAGATAAATACTTTCAAGGTGGCTTTGTTATTGTTCTGGCTATCTGCCCACAGAGCTTTGCATGCAATTTAATACCGCCAGGAGGAGAAATATTTGATTTTATAGAGTTGTAAGCTCTAGCTGATCAAAAAACTTTAGTGGGGAAGGGAAAAGAAAAAAAAGTGAAGTACTCTATTGTCAGTATTTGTCCAGATGCACTCTTCCAGTTCCTTCTAAAATGGAGCTGTCATGATACTCAGTAGTCTTAAGAGCAGGGTGAAAGATTCAGGTGAGGAGGGGAAGTGTGCTCTCTCACTCAAAGGATGAACTTGGTCACTATGTCTGGGCTACAATGCCCTCTTTGATCCAATCTAAGAAATCTCCTTCTTACAGGATGGGAAAATTTTGCCGCTTCAGTTGTGCAGAGCACAGATAGCTGATAGAGACTTGAACTGAGAGGGCCACAGCGTGCAACATCCTCTTGCCACCCTGGGTCTGGAAGCAGCCTGGCCACATTTGCAGGGAGCTGTGCCCAACAGGAGGAGCTCTGCCTTCTGCATTTCATTCTCCTGCACTGAGAGTTCAAGGATTAATTCAGGCTGAACTACATGAAGCTAATGTGCACCTGCCTGCATGGGAGTGCCTTAGGTCAGGGGTTTGCAAACAAGTGTACTCAATGCAGGCCAAAGCCCTAATTAGAGGTGTAGATCACAATCAGTGTAAGGATGCCCAAGGCTGCACTGACCCTGAAAATGACCATCCTCCCTCTCTTCCCTCAGGTCCTCCCCCAAAACAGCACTAACAAAGCCATGCAGAGATTATTCTGAGACTAGAATAATAAACGGAGTGGGCTGAAAACAAATACACCTGTAGGAAGGGAAACTAACGAGCAGTTAAAGTGGCAGCACTCTGAAAATGTTTGTAGATGGAACTGCACATGAGTATGTCCTAATTCCTTGCTCTCTGTGGCAGTAGTGGAAGAGAAAGAAGTAAAATAAACTTACTACTGCTAGGAAAGGTGGGATCTGACCCAAAGTAGAAACAAATGCAATGGTGATATTCCCAGCTTACACAATGTTAGCTTTTGACTACACCAGCTGCTATGACCCTGCTCTAAAAATAATTCAAGTCCTGGTAAGATGATAAAGATCACCTCACAAATATTTCCCTCACCTTATGCTTGCTTGGTAAGTATCAGAAATCAGTAGAGCAGGATTTGTGCATCCAGGTAGCAGTTATCACAGAAATTATAGCACAAGATAAATACATACATAGCATAAAATATATATAAAATTATAGCACAAGATAAATACATATGAACAAACTTCCCAAAGACATCCCAAATAGGTTTTCTTGTCATATGCACTGAATAATGCACCCACTTTTAAACAATCTAGAACTCAAGGAAAACAACACAAAAAATCAGAAAGAATCTTACAAAAGGGAAAAGGGCCACAGCTAATTTAAGAAGGTGTTTTCTACTGCTATTTTACCTGTCCTTACTCTGACATCAGGAAAAAAAGTTGACTGGTTTCAGACAGCCATTAGCTGTCCTGTCCTTAGATAATCTCTGAGAGCTGAGAGGGCAGGAATTAATGTACACAAATACAGCACACTTGAAAAATATTAAGTAAAGCTGGGAATAAACTATTCTCTAATGGAGGTCTCAGACCTGATTAACAACGAGAAAAACTGAAGCAGATACTTTCCAAGGGAAATGTATACAACAGAACTATTCCAGGCTTTTATGACTTGATTTTTAAAACTGGCCAAGAAGAGATTTAATTTTGTTTACTTAAACAACTTAGAAAAGAAAAACGTCCCAGTGCTCTACCACTTTGTCAGACAGATTCCAGAGCAGAGGATTAGCTAACTGTTTGGTCTCACAGTGTGCACACACACGTACTACCTCACATCTGAAAGGGGAACTTGGTCAGTTTGCAAAACGAGGAGAAATGCATGTTGGCCCAAGTTCTCTGTTTCTGTCAGCCTCTATGGTGAAGCGGCACAGTGGGTGAGGACATCAGGGAAAAGGTTTTAAGCGTTGGTTTCCACTTCTCACTACAAAATAAAATTTAGCCTTTCTCTTTCTACTCGTTCATGTAGGAGCAAACAAATGCAGCTTCTGTAAAACCCATGACGGTGCTGCAAGTACTGACAGCATCAGAATTACAAATGTGTTAGTAACTAAATCCTCCTAACTAGGGGCTGAGCCCCTGGGACAGCACGAACCCTGGCACGTAGCCTCCCAGACAGACTGTCTGTCTGGGGAGGAAGTTGGAGAGAGTGGCTGCAACCTCCTTGCAGCCAGAGCTACCAGAGAAGACCAGAGCTGCTCAGGATCCGGGTGGTGCTGGCTGAGGAGAGCTGTGCCGCCAGGCTGCAATGCTGCAGCACTGCCCACCGGCAGCTCCTTCTGCCACAGCCCCCCTGGAGGGCTGCCCAAGACTCACAGCTGCCCTCCCTTCGCCCACCCTCCTTTCCAGCCTGCAGGGCACCGAACTGGAAACGTGATACCTGCAAGGCTTGCTCAGGGAAAGGTGCTCACTGAAGGTGTACCTTAAGGTTGCTGTTTGCCTTCCTCGCTGTTCAGATGGAATCCTCCCTGCAACTTCTCTCTCACCTTCAGCTCTTCTGCTTCTACATGCTCAGAGGCAACCCACTCTGTCCAGCAGCATCTATAAGCATGCAGAGGATCTTAGAGCCTAGGGGAACAATCCTCCCTTTAAAGCAAAGTTAAAGCATCGTTTTGTTGAAAAATTCCTAGCCTATTCCTAGAGCTTTATAGTGGAAGATGCTTTGATCACTGACTCTTTTCAGCTGCATTACTCTTATTTTGACCTATGCAAGTGCAATTTGGTTTTTGTGCCAGGGGCTTGCTGATTATATTAAATTTTGATAGTGCGGTTTTGGAAGGATTTCTAAGAAAAAATCACTGCTAATGAAGACATAAGTGCAAAATTAGAACATCACTCACATTTCCAGACTGAGCTGAGATCTCATTGGCAAATGGTGTACAGGCAACATCAGATGCTTCACAGTGGTGAATTGCACCTAATGCCCTTTTGTAATATGCCACAATGTGGCAAAAGCTGATCACATTCAGACTCATTTGGCAAGAACAAAATGTCAGATAGATCTTAAAAGACCAGGAAAAGAGAGGTAGGCAAAGGTAAATGGGTTGGTGCATGTTATGTTTTTATCTTTCACCACAGACCTCATGGCTGCTACAAGATGCTGGAAGAAGTTTTGTGGCCTCTGGTGCATGAAAAGAACTTGGTTTGGTCAGGTGACTGCAGGGATGGGATTTAGCAGAGCAGATAATCCTTTTGGTTCTACCCTCTACAGGAGTTTTTTTGCTAAGCAGAAGGTTATCCTGGATGTTGGATCTGGTGATTTGCAATGCCAGCAATAAAAGCTCTCTCTGATCTTCATGGAGAGAACCATTAATACAATGAAAATACAGAAGATGAAATTCCAAAAGAATGTGTGGTGCAAGGCCAGGTTCTGACACCCCATTTACTTTACTCTGTTGCAGGCTTCAGTATTGATAGTGATGCCATGCCATTTGTGAAAAACAAAATTGTCCAACAGAGACAATGCCTTGCCAAACATGCCCTGCCATGGCATTAAAGAGGAGATACTGATCCTTAGTGCTTAAACATTTGTTTCAATACAAATTTTCCATTCTAGGATGCTAATTGGAAAAGCCCAACAACAAGAAAACCTAACAAAAGCTCAGGGGGTGTTGTACAACCACCTGGACAAATAAGTTACAGTAGCTGCTCTTATTTACTGCAGAACACAGCTGGATTTAGTCTTCTATTTCAGGTAGATGATACTAAATTTTACATAAAAGTGTCAGCAACTTTAAATGTAGCCAGGTAAAGAATGCAAAGAGGTCAGCTTCAGGGAGGCATATTTGGAGAGTGTAGTCACATTCAGGCTCAGTTTTTACCAGGTTTTTGCAATGAGGCATGATAATATAAACCTAAAGATTGAAATTCCACACCAGAGTGAGTAGTCCAAAAACACACTGCTCTGACAGTATTCCAAATAAGTCAAAGCTTAGATGGTGCATAAGTATTGCCTGGGCTTTAGTCAGGCTATCCATTTAAGGCTGAAATGTCACTCTTGATGAAAACAGAAACAACAACCAAAAAAGTACATTTCTCAAATCACTCAATTTATCATACTGCTTTCTGTCACAGTGCCTACTGGGTTTCACAATCAATGAGGCTTCTTTCAATATGCTCAGGATCATGGAGGTCTCAGTGGCAGATTAAAAATTTGCCTTTGAGAAAACACCAGATGTGCATCACGTGTGAAGGGTGAGCTCTTTGCTTAACTAACACCACAATTATTATCACCAACACATTAACTGTAGGTCAAAACATGTCTTCATGTGACTCACATAATAATACCAGAAACCTAGCAAAAGCCTGTAAGTGACTATAACCTGCTGCTTTCAGTGTTTTAATGCCAATCCCCTGAATTTACTCTGACTTCCTTTCTGGTTCTTATACTATATCACTGGGCACAGCCATTTGCTCCCTTTACTTCTAACCTCCATAACATTCATCTGCAACTCATTTTGATCCTCTGCTGGCTCAGCTATTGGCTGAAGTGGGAGCAAAATTCAAATATCAAGGCATTACATATATATAATATGTGTATATATATATATATATCTCACACACACACAAACCCACACACACACATATATATATATATACTTTTTGTTTTAGCTGGAGGTGCATAGCAAGCTTGGAGACACACATACTTGTCTTTATGCATCCTTTATTACCAGTCATAAGGAAGGGAAGAGATCCTCCATATGCCACTATAGGCTTTGGCTGAAAGACGATTTTATTTTTACTTTTTGATTTAGTTAGTGAAGACAAGAAGGAGATTGAGCTTATGAGAATCTCTTTGGGTACAGTAACCAAACATTGACAGACATGAGTAATTCAGCATTGAGTTTGTGGCCAGCATAGCAAATGACACTGGAGAATTAATGTTTCTTTGCCCAAGAGCCCACTTATGAATGCAGCTGTAATTAACAACTGCCTGCTGTGATGCCCAGCAGTAGTGATGAAGGAGACGTAATAGGCATTTAGTGCTGTTTAGTTTTCAAAGCAGTATTTTAGCTGGGAATGCTATTCTGTAACTTCCCTGGGAGCCATCAGTTGAATCTGATTTCACAGACAAGAAACACGAGAGCCTAGAAACATTTGATCTCCCGGATATTGCTGGCACTGCTTACTGCTGCCTTCGAAGAACACAGAGCTCTGTCACGTACCTTTCCTCGGGGCACAAATCTCGTTCTGCCTCGCTCAGGAGGAGGTTACTCTAATGAAAATGCAGATATACCTTACATTTATTCAGCAGGCTGCCAAAGGCTTTGCATATTCTTTGTCAAGTATGTAAGATATGATCTGCAATCCTCCCCCTCTCCCAGTTTATACCTCAGAACAATTAGAATATTTATTAGCGAACAGGTGTTGGTTAATCAACGCAGTATCTGTGACAAGGCACTGAAGTTGTAAAAGACTAGTCTGTGCACAGAAACTAGGAACTGGGGACAGTCAGGCAGGTTTTCTTCCTGCAGGGCAATGAAATTTTGCTGAATGTTTACATGGCTAAGCTTTCATTCACGTCTGCAGCTTCTGTCTCCTGAATAAAGGAAAAGAGAAGGAACAAACATGGTTCACAGAGATCCTACCGGGAAGGCAGGAAGCAGAGGTTTTAGATATCCCAGTGTGATATTTTTCACTTCTGAAAATGTGGCAAAAAGGATCAGAATACTGTTCTGGAAAGTAAAGTGATCTTTCAAAAATTAGTAATGCATCTGTAAGCAGAAATCAAAGGTCCATGCCCTCCTAAGGGCTTCTACTCCAAGTTCCTAGAGCTACTTTCTGTGTCTTTGAATGGCCTACTACTGCACTATCAGGTACTGGTTTTGTGTGTCTGTGTCCAGAAGAACCAGTCAGGTTCTTCAATACAGCATCTGCTGCTGCACACAGACGTGGTCAGGGGCCTTCCTCGTGCTCTGCCAGGGGAAGTTATCCAGCATGCAGCACCACAGATGGTTGCACTGATGGAGAGAGAGGCTGGGACGTGTCAGCACAGACACAGGAACATCAGTAGTCTCCTTAAATGAGACTTGCTGACACAGAAAATGCTTCAGGTAACTGCATCCTAAAACTTTTGCATTTCTAGAACAGAAAATGAAAAAATAAAATCTTTGTTTAGGTTCAAGGGGAAACTCTGTGCTCAGATATCTGGACTCTTTTCTCTAGATTTTCCCTTCCTTCATCCCTGTTCCTGTAAAGGCCCCTCTATGCCACTGATAGTTAGGAACCTCTCACATGCTGCTCAGCAGAAAAGTAGAAAAAATGTTTTAGAATTACTTCATTAGCTGTTTTATTAACCAGCACTTCAGTTATGCTTTATGATGTACCAGTGTAATTGTTGGGTGCTGAGGAGGTTATTGTGCACTTCAGCTTCTTTCTTTTACACTGTCATTGCTGTGGGTCATCGTGCTCCTGGCAAACAATTATCAATTGTTTGTTCACAGTTTAACCCAGCTGAATTCAAACAAGGCTGAAAGAGTGAAGAGGACTCCATTACATATTCATGAGAAGAAGGATTTTAAGTTTACTGGCTTGTGTTCACCACCACCACCCCCCTCTTTTGACTAAGTCACTGGTAAAATGTGAGTAAGGAGTATGTTGACACATCACAGCAGGTAGAGAAGGCCTTGCTTCTGTCCTATGTATATTTGTTCCAAGCACTGCCATGCTCTGTGCCTCTTGTCCATGCCTGAACTGCACTGGAGCTACTTTGAAACTGGATTTAACCTGAGTGCAGCTCATGGTGTCTGGTCCAGAGGAGAAATCTAAGTACCTCTAAAATATCCACTCAAAAAATAAGCTGTACTGAGGATAAAGAAAAAAGAGTGCTAAGTGACTGGCTTTAGTTTTCCTAGTCTTTGCTTCTGATGGATAGCTGTAGTTTTCAACTATGTTTTAGGTTGATGCAAGAAGGAATACCCTTTGCTAGCCTAAGGAATAGCTAGAAAACATAAATCATATTTCAAGCTACATCACACTTCCTCAGTCTAGGCCACCAGCACCTGCCACTCTTTATATTAAAAGAGGCAAAGGAACCTAACTAAGCTGACCATAAGCCATGGGTGGAGGTGAGAGGGAGGGAGTGTTAAACTGGCCTACATCTGTGACTTCCATCATGGACAGTGTCACTCAACACTTACAGGGAAAATAAACCAGGGATGTAACCAGGCCACCATGAAGTTTGAAGAACTCCAGAATGGAGTTCTGCCTGTTCTCCAGCAGGCTGGCCAAGAAAAGGCTTCTCTGTCCTTGCACCCTAAGAGTTCTTACTCTTGCCATCGAAGTATAAACATGCGCCCAAAAGCATTCACATAGAAGAGATTTGTGAAAGAGATGAGACTAATAGAAAACAATGCAAACAAATACAAAGCATGTTTGGTGGTGAAGGTGGTACACATCACACATCTTCTTCCCAGGAGAGAGAAAAATGAAGAGCCTAACCCTCCCTCAGGCGCTTATTTTCAGATTCCTTTGCACTCAACCATGTTCTTAAAAATCCTGCACAGGTTGTGTTGGCTGGCAAATGCTAGTCTGGAAAAGCATCAGCTCTCATCTTTCTTATGGCAGCCTAGACTCCTTTCTGCTGCCCTATCCTTAATAATACATCAGGAGAATTAGAGCCATCATTCTTAGCATCCTGAGACTGTTACTAATGTCAAGTACCCCCAACTTCATGATTATAAATTCACTATTCTATTACCTTTTTTTTGCCATTTCGTTGTCTGGACTCCATTGTGTTCTTTCAAATGAGCCCTGCCAGGAGGATTTTAATCTGAGAAGTAAGCATATTCTTCAGTGTATTTCCAGACTGCAAAGTGTAAGTAAGAGGATGATGCATGGCACGACTGACTCTCATTGAAGGTTAAAGCCAGCTGCCAAATGAGGGCTACAGAGAAGTGAAAGATTTGGTTTTGCCTAACTCAACTCTACTTCTTGCCCCATTCTGCTGCAGTGTGTGTCATACTTGATTGTGGTCTATCCCTGGTCTTTCTACTGGCAGCTGATGGCTCTCACCAAGAAGTGATAAAGGAGATTATTTCTGGAAAGTGTATTGCAAAGAAAAATTAACTCTGGTTTGCAGATGTCAGTGCATTACCTGAGATCTTCTCTTGCATTATTTAAGCAATAAGGTTGTTGGGGGTTTATGCTGGCTTTGAGAAACTGGATTTTTTTTTTTTTTAATTACCTGCTAATTATGAGAGGTTTCAATCCAGGCAGAAGGCTTTGTTCAAACATTACCTGTTGCATGTGAGGTGTGACAGTTTGCACCAACAGAACCCAGCTCTACTAGGAGCGACTTCAGAAGATTACAGCTTTGAAATGCAAAGCCTCAACCAAGGCCACTTCTGCAAATTCTGTAACCCTTGATTTCAGAACTGGCAGAAAATGTTCTTCCCACTTTATAGGCAGCAACTGTTATTACACATTGTACCATTTAACATCTTCTAACAAAACCTTGATCAAACTGTCTTGGAATTTTGTAGCTCTAATGCCTTAGAATTACATAATGCAGGCTGATACTGGGTAACACTGTAATCCAGTTCTCCCAATTTTTTTAAGTAATCAGAAATATTTAAGAAGGCTTACAAAACTTTTCAGATGTATGCCAACATAGCGAAGAAATTATCCAGCTTTTTAGGAGTCTTCTTTGTATGGCACTTTCAGACTCCTTTTGCCACTCTTAGTAACATACCCTTTTCTAACACTTCTAATTTTCTGTTTGCTTCCTCCACCCCCAATTCCAGTTGCTGAAATCAAAAAATTAAGTTATAACCATTGCTATGACTTATGTTAAAGGTATCCCCCTTTCCTAACTCCCTTCAAGGCAGAATGTAAAGACCTTGCACACCAAAACATGCTGGAAACATTCAGATTTAACAGGTGAAACTTCTCCCAGAGGCACAACATTTTCATGGTGGTGGGTCTCCATTTTAACCTAGTGGGACTGTTTCAAAGAAACCTTTTATGGCAGGATTTTCCTGGGGCTTCCTTTCCTCAAAGGAAGAAAGAGCCAATACAGTTAAAAAAAAAAAAAACAAAAAACATATATATATATAAATCCAAATACTTTCCCAGAGCAGGTCACAGAGCATAGATACCCAAAGCTCTGTTACTTCATAATTCAGGTTTATCCCACAGTGGACCAGAGATGAAGTCTCCATGAAATGCACAGGAATTTCTCCCATAAAGCTGAGGTGGCTTCTGCAGCATCAAACGCTGAATACACAGGAGCATTATCAAACAACAGCAATTAAGATATCAGTGTCTTGGGGAACATGGTGACAAGAGTGACTTCCCAGTTGACATTATTGAATGTGTACAATATAAGCATTCTCCGTGGGGAGCCATCCAAAATTGCTTTGCTAAAATAAAGTTTCATCAACCCTTACACACTTTTCCCCCATACTTCAAAAACTTCTGTCAGTTGTAATAGCTCATGAATTTTGTTGGAATTAAAGCCAGAGGCTTTCCCTTGTAAGGCACTTTACCTTAGGGCATCATCAGACATCGTACCTCCAGGAGCAAAGACTCCAGGGGTTGGGTAGCTCTAACCCAACACCAAAAGCACAAAAAGGTCAAACCCAAGCATTACTGTTCCCTTTGGGAGAAAAGCACACAGCATGGCCCTGTTTCCTGGTCAAGGCAATTGTTTGCCACCCTCAAGGATGACCTCTCAGGGTAGGACAACACAGCCCCCTCCTCTCAGAGGGCAGCACCACAGTGCAGGAATTGTAACCAGCTCCTTTTGCAGAGTCCTCTTCTGCTCTGCAGAGGTGACTGAGGCGGGTGATTGATCTAGAAAATGTCCTCCTTACTATGAAGTCAAGGGAGAGTATTTTTCTAAATCATGATGTTTTTCTTTCTTTAGTCCAGTCCTGACTTACGAGTCATTAAAAATTACCTTGATTTGAAGCAGGAATTTTTCCAATGTCTTTGATTTCTTCCCTCAAAAGCCTGCTCTGTTCCTTCAGGGTTGCACGTAGCCTCAGAGTGCCTTCTGTTTTCAGTAGGGTTCACACTGGCTGAGCACATGAAAAGCAGCCTTGATGGTGGGTGGCTTTCTGCTGTGAAGTGTGACATCGACCTCCACCTTCCCCTGGCACTCACACCTGCTCCATATAATTCACATCATGCTCCTAAAAATGAGTTCAGAAAACCCTTTGATACAAGTTCATCAAGGTCTCACTCAGCCAGGGGAGTACATGTAATTTACTCACAAGAGGCCAGTGTGCTTAGCACAATGGGCTGCAGCTTTGCACCAGCGGGTTTCAGCTGAGAAGCAAATAGGTGTGACAAACTGGGCACAATGTGCCCACCACATCAAACACAGGCAGCTCCTGAGTGATAAACAGGTCATGGGAACCTTATACAGCTCTCTTTTTGTGCCTTAGTGAATGGCAAGAAGCAAGAGACACATATTCAGAGCATGTCGGGGCATTTTGGCCAAAAAGAATCACAAAATTAAATAAAACAACTAAAAACCAATAAAAAAACCCCCATACACACACAAAATAAAAACAACAAAACAACAACAAACACAAAAAGAAGAGACAGGTTCTGGACTAATCCTTCTTCCAATAAAATCAGCAGGAGTTTTGTTGTGTGTATCAAAGGTCTCACAAACTGGATTCCTTCCGCCCCCTGTCTGTTGATCAAAACATCATTAAGAGATAGCAGGTTGGTTTGTGTAGAAAGGTGAAAGAAGACATGTCAAAACCAAAGAGAGAAAGAAGGTGTTAAATTGTCCCAGAAGTTGCTTCACCAACCTAATATCAATTTACAATGGATGCTGAAGCAGGATGACAGGAGTCTGACCCATATGTTCTATGAACACAAAATAAGCCAATTACATAGATATTTAAAGGCACCTGAAGAGTCAGCTGAAACAGATGCCAGTAGTAATTTGAAAAAGGATACAATTTTTTCAGAATCTGGTGTAAGATGGCAGATTTCTGTAGGTTTTCCAGAGAAGATGATTCAACGCCCTAAACCATTGAAACAATGAACCATAAATTAGGAATCATAACCATGACTCACCTCTTATATTTGCAATATAAGTTGCCTCTGGACTTGTAACTTGTTTCCTGTCGTAAAAGATGTTCTCCTTGTTCAATTAGCAGATGTGGGTCACTGCATGGTCTCATCTATTGTGCAATTAAGAATTATTTCTAACTGTTTATGTCTAAAAAGACTCAAATTAAAACAAGCAAATCTTAACCTTGGAGTTCCTAGCTTTCAAGCTTCCACTGTTTCTTTAATCAATTAACTATGATTTCTTTGGAGCTGGGGAAAAGGGATGAGGGACCCCCACCACCCCATTCATTAAATTATTGTTGAATATTTTTACCACTTTTCTGCCTTTTGTTTTCATGGTTCTACCTCTGTCCAGTGCCTTTGCTCACCTAATTTAAACACCTTTCTACCAATTCTGAGTCCCACTTCTCATCTTTCCCAGCAGCTTCCAAATTCAGATTTCAAGGGGATCACAGAATTTTCTCCTCAAATTCTCTTTTTACTCCTCTTTCTCCTCCATACTAGCAGTGCCTCAGCCCTTCATTTTTCTAAATAAATGAACATATTTCTAAAACTGAGCCCATGGCATCTTCTCAGAAGCGAATGGGGCCTCCCCTGCCAGAGAGAACATTTGGCCAAAAAGCAGATCTGGTGAACTTTATCATTTTTCCTCAACTCAACCAAAGACAGAATGCAGAATTTGCAGTAACTGGTGCCATTTGTTAACCCTGCCTGCAATTACAGGAGTCAATAAGAAATGAACTGGTTGTACCCAGGCAGTTTTCCACTGACGTGAGGGAACACACACAGCTGGCTGAAAGGAGCCCCTTCTCTTTGACAGACATTCAGTAATGGATTTGCTGCACCTAAAACAAAGTTTTATTTCAACACTTGTTTTTAAAAAGCAGCAACTAGTCGTTCACACCCCAGTGATCTGTGTAATTGAGTTCATGACATATCACAATGTTTACTAAGAAAGTGGCAGATGGCAATTATTGGGGCTTTTTCTTTCTTTTTTTTTTTTTTTAATTTAAAAAAAGGGTACATATGTATATCATGATTATACTCAGGGTATTCCTGTTGAAAACAACTTTTATTTAGTAAAGGTTATAAAAGCTTGTTTAAAAAATATGCCCTCCATGAGAAGAGTGGCAGACGGAATTAACAAGCTCACGTGCTATTTTACTTAAAACACTGAGTAATAAGAGGTTGTGTGTTTTAAAAAATGCATTCCCAACATAATTTGTCATCCTTTCCTGGGGAGAGGACATAAACACCCTGAGGAAGGTGGTATGGCTCTGAGGAGAGGGCATTTCTCCAAAGCAGAAGGGCTAGGCTTGGAAAAAGGAAAGGTTGGCTCTTTACAAAAAACTGCTGCTGAATCTCAAAGTGAGAGAGAAATAAGGGCAGCTACACCACACAGGTTTATGCTCATTTCCATCAAACTAGCAGATACAGAGATGGCAGGTCACAGTTGCAAGTAGCCATAAAGGATGGAGATTTTGAGGCCACACCTGGGCATTCGAAAGGACAAACTCCCAAGAGGGAAGTAACTGTCTCAGTAAATCCAGACTGAAATTGCACAGTTTGCCCTATGCTTGCCCTGGCTCTGCAGGTTAGTTACAGTGCCCTGCTTGAGGCACTGTATCTTCTTAGCAGGTCAAACTAAAATTGCTAAAGCCAGCTTTCTAGAGGCCAAGATGTGGTCAAGATCTTCTAAACAGTGTTTTGTCACATACACCTGACACACTGTGTAAATCACACGGACCTTGTGTCTGCAGATCCCTCTTGTTCCCTCATGATGCAGATGGCTCTGCTCTTTGCCAGTCACTGGTTCATCTCTTCCTTCCTTCAGCCTCACTGGACTGAAGTGTTTAAACCCTTTCAGGTTGTTCCCAATTCTCTCAGCCCAGATTCCCCTTCCCTGTGTCACAGCAGCTGGGGAATGTTAGGCAGACTCTCCAGTGGTGTCTGAAGCAAGTACAGGATGCTCGTCTTGGTGACTACCAAGGGTTTCAGCAGCTGCTGTCAGTGACTGCTTTTCCACAGATGTGCAAGAATGGTGCAGGTTTGGAGAAATTATTTGTACTACAGAGACAGATGGTTTAATAATAGTGGTCAGAAAAAAAAATATAAAAAAACAACAGTGGAAAAGCATATATTAATTCATAACTACTTGAGTAAGACTTGAAGAAGAAACTGCTAGAAGTTGATTAGCACAATTAGGTGGCAAGACATTAATGGAATGTTTTCTACCTCGAGGATTCAACATTAAATTACTATTCTAGGCTGGGCTGCATTTTGCAACACAGGATTAGCATTTCCTGCCACGAAATCAGTGAAAGTAATTCAGAAAGCTGGAAGCAGAGAAGATGGCAATGAGAAGATTAGCCTTTTATTTTCCTTTAAATGTAACAAAGTATGACACTGTGTTTATGAAAACACCTCAGTCTGACCCCACATCTGCCCATCTGAGTACGGGCAGGCAACAAGGGTATTTCCTTTCTGTCATGAGGCTGGTGCTTACTGCCAGTGCTGGTCTGCAGCAGAACACAGCTGTCTCAAAACATTGCTCAGCTAAATCTCAAGGACCTTTAGAGTCTGTGTGCTCTGTACGTAGAAAGGACTCAAACATTGCATCTGAGTTAATACAAGCTTTTATGAAGATTCATAAGCTTTGTTCCTTTCTAAACAGAATGATTCACTGAATACTAGAGTTAGATAAATAACCCTCACAATCCTTGGAGTAAGACCTGTGGCCTGCAGCAAGTGTTTAGCCACCACCCAGGCAGAGTCAGTCTTCCATGGTTGTCTCTACCCTGATAATTAAACATGTAATTACTGTGAACCAGGAAGGGCTGTAACAAAGAGAGGACCAGGTCAGGATACGCTCTAGTTGGCTGCTTAGGATGTTCCCCGGGGAAGTGAAAGCCACAAATTCAAATGTCCTTGAGCAGTAAAGAAATACCAATGGTTTTGTCTCCCCTTTCAGAAATGGGTGGCTAAAAAGCTGCCACCACCATTTCATGCAGAGCCCAGGCAGAGCTCTGTGATAATTGCTAGAGGCTTGGAGTCAGGTTTTCAGGTGGCCTAGGGCAGCACAGAGGTTTTGGGGATGTTTTAGACAGAAGCATCTCAAACTGACATTAGACACCTGAATCCTTTTGGAGAAAAGCCCTTTGCCTACCACTTCAGTCACACCTGTTTCCCCCAGGTAAGACAGATACTGCTAAAGCGGGGCCTGAGTAAAACCCAAAACATGCTAATTTCCTAGATTTGACTTTTAGAAAACAAAAAATGGAGAGAACTTGCACTGCTTTCATTTCTTTTTTGAAACAGCTCTGCATTCATCAGCATTCTGTGCACCATTTAGCAAAACCCTATTTTCCAATTTTGCAGACTAGCAATCACTTGTATGGCCAAAAAAAGCTTTTTACTCCAATGGATGACTCTGAGACAAAGGCTGTGCTGTGCCCACCTAGGTTGCTAGTGAGCAGCAAGTGGGTGCCAAGTACATGACAGAAGCAGTGATTTGCTGGCAGAAGCATAAACACCGCAGAAGAGACTGGGACACTCCTGATATTAAAAAAAAAGTACAGGCACTTTTGATATTATGCTTAAGGAAAAAAGTAACAGTGAGAGCTGACAGGGAACAGACTGTCTGCCCAAACACTTCAGCAACATTGAAGGAGAAGAAAACCAGAAGCTGGAAACGCACCCAGCACATGGCTAATGACAACTATTCACTGTGTTTAAAAGTTGGACATCTGGGTTCTTGCGCTTTGCCACCATCACAGGAACTCCTTCTGTGAAGCTTTGGTGGCTTTTCACAGCTGCCAGGACACCATGGGGATGTGAGGCTAACAGGACCACTGGATTTTTCTACAGGAACTGTGAGTGAAGGTGCCAGCTCTGCTGCAGCACTCCCTGCCCATGCCTGGGGCAGTAAGCGTGCAGTTACTCACCTGCTCTTATTTGGAGACCAAAGGCCACCGTCTTGACCCACCCCTGGCAGGTGTTACCTTGGTGTTTGCTGTTGGAGGAGACTCAGGGGAAGAAGACAGAGGTGGAATTGGTACTTAAGAAGTTGAAAAGAATTTTTAAAAAACCCAAAACCAACCCCTCTCCCAAAAAATAAGAAAAAAAACCCCACTTGCTCCATCTAAGTTCAGCTATTCGTTAATTTACATAAATGGAAAGAATAACATTGAAATTATTTACCAAAAAGTTTAGTGCACTCTTTCACTATTACAAAAATAAAGTATTTTAGATGTCACTGTATAAAAATAGCCCATGACATCAGCTCTGTTTTGCCTCAGCTCCAGAAAAAGCTGTGGGCTACATGGGATGTGTGTGGGGTTCGAGGTATTTTTAGGTTGCCTTTTGGGGACTATTGGGAACAAAATCAGTACTAAATCTGTCTCATTCATTCAGGGAACAAAATTCACTACAGGAGAAGGGGAGAAAGCAGAAGCAGCTAATTTCTCTCACAACTCCATGCTTTAGACACTTCCCCTGCATCACCATACAGAGAGAGAGGAGCAGCAGCTCCCTCTGGAAGAGTTAATTCATGTTTTCCCTCAGCTGACCTTTAAAAGAGCCCAGAAAGACTAAACAAGGCTGGAAGAATCCAGATTCTGAGGCTAAACAGCAAAAACTTTCCAAGGAGCCCCAAGAGCCACATGTTGCCAGCACCCCCACTGAGACAACAGTGTTAGCTGCAAATATCCTGTGCCAGCTTTTGTGTCTCCTCCTCCTTTTCCTCACCTTCTCCTCTCCCACAGAACCAAACTGCGTGTGACCTATTGGGGACTATTTTTCGTCACATTCCTGAGCCTTAAGAGATTTGGATTTTCAAGTTTTTATCTACAGGTGCAGTAATGAGGAACTTGGACAACAAATTCTAGAGCCATGAAATAACCAGACTGAACAAAACTTACAGCTACGTTTTCTTTAAAAGAAAAAAAGAAAGTACTGAGCCATTAAATTACATGATTTGCAATGTAATTGATAGCACACAGCACAAGCCTGTTTCATTAGTGAGCAAACAACAACAGTAATAAAAAGACATCTTGTTGAAGCACTAATCTCCCATTAAGGGACAGCTGTGAGGTTTCATGGAAGATGTCACTCTGGGTACCAGTAGAAATCACAGTGTGTTCACGTGCAAGGTTTGAAATCAATTTAAGAGAAAGCATCAGCGGGTTTCAACTGCATATCTGTTCCCTCCAGGAGGCTTCAAAACAATAAGGGATATTCTGAAAATTCTGTGTTTTTTTCAGATTATAGGTTAGAAATATTATTAAAATAGGAGCTATAGGAGAGAGGCAAATTACTAAGCAAAGAGAGCTGCCACAAGTTTGCAGACTATTGTACCAAGGAAGAGACCATAAACCAGACGCTCTCAGTGTATTTTTATTACAGTTACCTTTTGCATGCAGTGCTTAGCCCATGAGTTTACGTGCCGGGTACCCTGTCTGCACCAGGAGTACTTGTGTGTGCACAGCAGATAACAGCTCCTCTCTGTCCTGCTCTGCTATCAAGCCACAGGTCCCAGGGCTGCCTGCTCGGCCAGCCCTGACTCACACACCAAGAGAGCCCAGGCGTGGGCAGGTGCAGCCGTGGCCCCACCACTCCGAGCTGTGGGCTGGTGCTCAGTTCAGACAGAACTGAAGATATGTTTGCCATATCTTAGTGGTGAAGGACTTTGTGGAGCGTGACTCAGTGCTGCGAGTGGCTAAGTGGTGTCAAGCGCAGCAAACAGCCCCAGAGCAGCCTGTTTAGTAAACCAGTCAGCAAATACCTACAAATGAGGCAAGAGCTTAAAGGAGTCTGGAATTCCCTGGCAATGAATCACAAACACTAAAACCTGCCCAAATTTAGCACGTAGTGTTTTCCAAGCAGGAGTGTACCAAAGTGAAACGCTCAAAGATTGCAAAGGCAACTCAGCCCTGGCTCTTTCAGGGATACAACCCAAAGCACTTTGCCAAGTTGGTTGATATCATTACACTCCCTTTTTAAGCAGGGTGACGGAGGCTGGCCTGAGGAGGGGCAGCCTGCTAGCAAGAAGTGTGGCCAAAGGCAGAATAAAAGTCTTCTTTGTCACTCACCAGTGACCTTCCAGTCTAAAAATCCAGATATTCTCTTTTGTTTGGGAGGAGAGGGAAGGAAGTTGTTTCAACTTTGGATTTGTGCTTTGAATTAATTATGCTTTAAATGTATTTAATATAATTGCTCAAACCTTATCAAATACATAATAAAAAAACCAACAACTTTGTAAGAGAATCTGTTTAAACCAAAACCAGTCCCACTGTAATTAGTTCTTAGGTCCATGGGACAGTGAGCCAACATTTAATATTTCGATGGCCCCATCCTCCCTGTTACCAAAATTCTGAATAAAATTCATATGATTCCTACTGCTGACACAACGGCATTGAACACAGAGGTTTGCAGAAGCCAGAGGAGACACTGGAAGAATCCATCTGTTCACATTCCCCTTTTCACATTTCCCACATATCAGCCTTTCACTAAGGCTGGTTTTTGAGCTTACAGGTTAATGAAAGCATAACAACATACAGCAGAGCCATGAGGGAGAAGGCAGGACCTGTGATGGGGCAAATGATCACAGCCTTGGCTTCAGAAGATATCCTATACCCCTCCCCACAGTTAACCCCTCTTCTCCCACAGAGACCTCTTCTCTGGGGCAGACTCCTCCAAGAGCACTGTCACTGAGGAAAACAGAGAAAAATGCTATTGAGCAAGATGCCTGAAAGGTGAAGGATGGGTCTATTGTATCTGTCCTCCTCAGCTGTTGAAAGCAGGAACAGAATAATTAAACTACATGTGATCAGCCAGCAAAATGTTTAAATGTGACTTTGTTTCTCTAAGTCCTTATTACAGAATCTGTTGGTGGTGATGGTGGGAGATTGCCATGCACAAGCAAGGTGCTCCATTATCTCCACATGCCTTTGAAACAGGTCTTTCTCAGGAGCTTCACTGCTGCTCCAACAGGTGTTACCTCATGCGATGCCCAAAGTTTTCTGATTTAGTTTATTGTTTCCATCTCTTCCAGTCAGGATTCTTACTTTAGACAAATTTCCCATCAAGTACTGATAATGCAATAGAAAAATCTCACTGTGCTGCCTCCAGGAGAGCTTTTGATTTGCCATCAGCCTTATGAATAGTTTTACTCCAAGTTTCCTGGGGAGCAGTATCAACTACATCTAGTCCAGCATTGGCTACATTATGTGATTCCTTCCCTTTCAAAGATTAAGAGGAATACTTCTTTTTAATTGAAAACTGAAGTCCATTTAGAGGGAGTCTCTGAAAAAAAGCCATCTGAAAGATACTTGCTCCTCTAAGCCATGCTCACTTGAACAGCACCACAGCTTGCTTACAGGGTGAAAACATGTTTTTCTGCAACATCAAGCCCATCTTGCATCTCTCAAGCAAGGGAGAGGAAGAAGGGTCTTGTGTACTCTGTATGCTTTGTGCACCCACTAGCCAAGAACTGACTGAAAAATAACTAGTGAAGTCCTTCCTTCAGTCAGCTTCAATGAGGCTAAGCATATTTGTGCAGTATAGAAATGAGTAGTTTTTTACACACAGTTTAATACACAAAATAGGGGAAACGCAGGTTTTGAACAGTGAAAATCACGTTTATGTTCTAAGAAAGGCTGACTGTTCTTCCAGAGAAAATATTTAACATTAGAAAAAAGACAACACTTCCTCCTTCAAATTACAATGAACAATTGTGGGGTTTTATACACCTGGCCATTATCAGTTGTCTCAGCTGTATTTATCTAAACTCTGTTTACAATCATAAATTCTGTTTATGGTTATATACAATATATAACATATATTGTAGCACACCAATAAAACTAGATTTAAGAGTCACACCTTAGACAATGCAAAGTTCAAGGACTTCACATTCATCCGTTGCTTTTATTGATAGTTGTGGTGAACTAGGACAGTGAACTTCAGCCCCCCACCAGGAATGGAAAAACACCAGCATGAAAATCCATATGCCAGTAATCATCAGGTTTTGGGGTAAGACCATACCAAAAGGGAGCAAAACAGTCCAGGGGAGGGTCACTGCTGCTTTTCTCTAATGCTTTCACTCTGCACTCCAAATAATGCAAGAAAGAATCTCTAAATTTACAGACTCACTTGCCCTGTGCCTGGCTCCCTTCCAGCTGGGGAAGCACATGAATACAGCAGCTAGAGACATGAGAAGGCTCAAAGAAAAGAGGTTAACTAGTGAATGTTTAAACTCCTTTTTTTACAGCTTGAAGCAAGCCCTTGCTAAGGGCCTGAAACCAGGAACTGCAGAACTTTTAAGAGCTTATTTTGTATCATTCTCAGCCCAGAATATTTATTCTCTGTCTTTGTCGCAGAACACAGGAAGGAGAGGATCTTCTGCCAGACTGACAAGGAACCTTACCACTCCACTAATCTCCAAAGGTTCTATTGTGATTCTTCCTTTAGGCTGTCCCAGGACAATGGGGTTCTCAGCAACACCTGCAGACAGGACACAAAGCAGCCTCCCTGCTGGGCTGCTTGGCATTGCTGCCCCCTGCACTACTCCCCTGCAACTTCGTGGGCAGCTGTGTGGTGTGCTGCCAGCCTCTGGGAACCACCTCCTTTTTCAGTGCCTAGCAATAGGTTTCCTTTGAAAATTATGGTCATCATCATTATCTGCCAGTTTAAGAAAAGGTGCACTAAATGTTTCCCTGGAAAGTTAGGAAGTTCCTTATTGCTCTCTGATAAATATCTGACGACCATTAAAAACTGTATTCTGCAACAACCCAGGGCAGGGAAATAGCATTTCCCTGTCCTCCAGGGCTTAGAAGTACAGGCATGCCCAGCCCAGGGACACGCTAAGCAAACATGGAATATCTGGCTCTTGTTGGAGGGTTTAAAGAAATGTGCTTCTCACAGGGCTTCCCTCTCCATTCCACGACCTGGGTGCTGTTTTGGAGGAGATAAACACACAACACAGCTTCGAGGTGTTTCTGAAATCCACCCCCTTCCCTTCCCACCCTGAGTCACTCAGAAAAGTGTTTTGAAAATCTAGATTCAAGCTACAGGAGGTCAGTTTTTGGTGCAGCACAGAGGTCATACCTAGGGGCTTGGCTTGCTGTATTTCTTTGTGATACTGCAAAAAAAAATGGGGTCCCTCTGTTTTCCCAAGTCTTACACCTCCTACAGCCTCAGTTGCCCCCCATAACTGCTCACCCAGGAGAGCAGCAGGGCAGGGCAGGGCAGGGCAGGGCAGGTTCAGCTGCTCTTTCCCAACCTGTGGGGATGGGGAGCAGTGCACGTACTTAGACCTATGTCAGAGTTTTTGATATCACAGAAATCCTGCAAATCCCTGACCAAAGCATAACTGGCTAGCAGTAACAACAACAAAATAATCCCTGAGCACACTAATGCCAATTGAAAAGGATAATATCTAAGCTAGTGTCAAGCTGTTATGAAATCCAAAGTGGAGAGCAGCATTTCCCTGTGAGCAAAGAAATGGATTAGCTCTTAGGGGTTTGTCCCATGTGCAGTCAGAACTGATACCCTATTCTATTATGTTATGATCTAAAAAAGGAATAACTTTAAATGTTATCAGAAATATCTTTTCTTCATCTCCCTGTGCAAGGGCTGATAAGAAACACTGTGGTGACGTTTGCCCTCACTGCTTTTGTACGTATCTTTTAGCAAGGACAATGACAAATTGGATTTTGACTTCCTCCTCCTATTTTTTTTTTTAGATTCAATTTAATAGTTGCTACAGTTTCATGTAATGAAGTCTACAAACACATTCTCTCACTGAATTTGTAGATTGTCTGTAAGAGGCTGAAAAGAACAATAAATCTGAATGTGTTCCTTATTCAGAATGATTTCCCCAAACATTTCTAACAGGAGTCCTCAAGCTATACATAGTTTGTAATCACATTGATGTCAGTATTCAAAGTACAAGGCAGACTGGCTAAGTCTGAATAGCCTGATGGATCACACGGAATAATTTCTGAAAAAAACATTTTTACATCTCAGGTGTATGTTGCAAAGGAAAGCCCCATTAAGAATAGAAGATCATAACAGCTATACAAAAATTACAAGGATGAAAAAGAAAAAAAATAGTCAGAGAACAGTAATACAGGTCTATGAAATGCATTTGAATCTGCAGTTCCTCTTACCCTTTCCATTTCAGGGAGGAAAAAATGCACTCATTGTGTCAATAAATCTGCACATTTGGAGGCATTTTAGTGCTTGTCTAAATGCAAGTCTATGGACATCATATGGATATCTAATAGGACATAATTTGGCTTACAAAAATGAGAACTTAAAAGTTAAGAAATGGCAATAGGAGGATTGCCTTTGCAATCTGAGATATCTCCTCTCACATATGCAGGCATGCACACACCTCAGTATGAGACTGCTTTTAGCTATAGCTCTCTCAGGCCCAGCAGGGATACAGAATCTGTCACATATTGTCTCTGTCCTTCAAAGTACAAGGCCAGCAGCAGGAATCACACTTTGCTATCTGCTGGGGACAGGATGGAGTACATCCTAACCTAACCAAGAAAAATCTTATGGGTAGAAGCAATATTTTTCATTAGCCCAATTAGGATAGTTAGGAAAAGGAGAAAACCTTCTGGGCAGACAAGTGCTTTTACAGGTCAGAAACAGAATCAGCAAATTCCCAATAAAGCTGAAGGCATTTGCTCTGGGAAAAAAACAAAAACAAAAACAAAACAAAACAAAAAAAAACCAAAACCAAAAACAAAACCACAAAAACACAAAAACAAACAAACCAAAAAAACCCACCATGAAAAATCTGCCTCTCCAGCCCCAGCATCTGAACTCCATGGAGGCAATGGCCTCCTCAGCAGACAATACAAATCCCTGTAGATGAGTGCTTGTCTGTCACAAGGGTTGAGACCTGCTTTTCCCCAAGATATGTTTCATATCCTGGAGGGGCCCTTCCTCCCTGGCAATCACTCACTGTGGCTGCAGAGGGAGGGCAAAACCAGGCTTCACAACTGCTCTGGGTGAGAGAAGAGCAATGGCACAAGCCACAGGAGGATGGAGGCAGCACAGGGCAGGAGCTAAACCCTCTGCACTCATGGCAAGTCAGGACAGCACCACCACCCAGCCCACAAGGTAGATTATATTCACCCAGGTCTGGGTCTCCCCATCCCACCTAAATCACCTGCAGCCAGCCTGAGGCATCACTGTGCTCCAGCTGCCCATCAGCATTTTGGCCCTTGCTCTCACAGATCTGTCTTCCAAGAAAAGTTGTTTTTCTTGTATGCTTCCTCATGGTGCTGGCTGAAAGGTGTAAGGATTGCAGGAGCTGCATTATGGGGAAAAAACCCAACAGATAAATGGAAGGGATAAATGGGAATATTATGAAAGCAAAAGGCCAGATACACCAAGATTCCAAGGTGGGTCTGTTAGTAATTTGGAATGCATTTCTCATTTAGGACAGCCGGTACCAAGAGCTGCAGATCGTAGGTGAATCATCAGGTATTTACTGGAGAGTAAGGGGGCGGGGGGGGCAGTGGCTGTCTTGGCAGCCTTGCTGATGTTTTTCTGACATTGGAATACACACATAGCAATTCTTTTCTCCTTCTCTAGTCCTCAAAACTTTTTGTAAGTATGCATGCTTGCATGCATACTTACAAAGTCACCCCAGGTTAGCTTTGTCAGAATAACAACCAATCATTCCACATACACAGGCCTGGCTTTTCAGAATTCCCTTGAAGGTTGAAAGCTATTAGGTTGATATGTTTTTCTCCATGTGATTCCCAAAGTATGGCTTTGTGGTGGCCTGATGTCATGCTTAACCACCAAAGACCATGATCTAATATACCATAACTGTTAAAAAAATATAGTGTCCAACACGTTGGTTTCCAAACCTCACAGGGAAAATATTTATGCCATAAATCTTCTCAGCTTTTCAAAGAGAAGGGCTCTGAAAGATGGCATTTAAAATACAATATGGTATACTTGGTAAGTAGGAACATTAAATGGGTGAATTTGCTATTTAAATTATTCTTATTTTACAAAAACATTTGGTACTTCTATAGAATACAGAAAATATTCTACAATCTAGAGACATGAAAGAATGTTCCTTTCAAAGTCCAGGTCTCTCTTATACCACACTGGCAGTTCAGCAGTTTGACATTGCTGGAGCAGTATAAAGCTGGGTGAAAATCTGGTTCGGGCAGTGGGGAATTGCAGTTGAACAAATCAATCATTTGCAGGCTGGAATTGAAGAAAATACTCATAGGAAAGAATATGCAATTCATCTGTGGCAAAATGATGTTGGTGAGGATAAGGCAGCAGAAGATATTTTCAGCACATTGTGAACAGGCAAGAGACTGTGAAGGGACAGAAATATGTTAAAAAAAAAAAAAAAAAGACAAACCCTTCAAGACAGACTTCAGTCTTGCCATTTATTGCTGTTTTGTTTCCAGCAGCTGAGATTCTGTGCTGTTTGACAAACACGCTGTTTGTGTTTAGAGCTGAATGGGTTTATCTTGAAATGCAGCTCTTTTCCTGAGGGCTTGTGGCCTGTACAGCTTTCTTTCTGCCTTTTTTCTTTCCCCTTTGCCCAGCTATGGCTTCATTCCCACATTTGACCAGAGGTGGAAGCTGGCAGTCCCTAAGAGGCACGGGAAGGGCTGGAATTTCCCAGGTCACATGCAGGACTCCAGCCTTCTCCCAGGCACGGGGCACAACCTCTGGGCAGGAAAGGTGCCTACAGCTGCTTTCTGTACTTCAAGACAAGTTCAATAATGTCACTGTCTAAACTAATTCATTCTCTGCAGAGCAAGAATTCGCTGCTACCACAGGCAATCTTCAATGCGTGCATTTCCATTTCCCCCTCCTTGCAGTGAGTCAAGGAAAGGGTGTTGTTCATTTCTCTCCTCACTGACATCTCACAGGCTTTGCCAGCATGATGGTCCTGCAGCTGATTGTGGCACCTCAACGATCCCAAATCCAGAGATGAAGGCATGGGGGCATCAGGCGTTACTGGCTGCAGCTCAGGCTGGGCCAGCTCTTCCTGGGGGGCAGGCATTCCAGCTGGTCCCTTACTCTGCTCTGACACCAGGCTCCACATCTGGGCTGATGCACACATAGATTTGGACCAGAGCTGCATGTCTGGGACAGCTCCAGTGCACTGGGCTCTGCCTCAGATCTGGCAGGCGGAAGCTTGGGCTGCAAAAGCTGGGAAATCAGTCTAAAAATACATATTTCAGTAAAAGTTTGTTTTTCAGCTCTGTTTTTCTGCCTTTCACGCTAGAAATGTTGGGCAAGTGGTTTTTGGTACCAAGAACTGCCTTTTCATTAGAAAAGAATGTCCCCACCAACCACATCCCCATGTAAGGAAAAAGCAGCAACTTACTGGTAAAGCAGTTAAGTGGGAAGGCAGAATTACATTCTCTGTATGACCTTGCTGCCATTTCAGTCAGGCTTCGATGGTTTCAGCAGCTCCTTACCGGGTGTGATGTACACACAGAGGTCAGCACGAAACCCACTGGGCTCAGCTGAGGGCTGCTGGAAGCAGGAGCCTTGCCAGGCTGCCAGGCAGAGCCTCTGCTCCCTGCTGCATCCAGGGTGGTGAGGTCTGTGTGTTTACATAAATCAGAGAAAGCGTGGGATGAAATACTTCTTCGTTAAGGCTGCAGCTGGGGTCGTGCCTTCTGATTTTTTGAAAAGCCCAGGAAAACAAACATTTTGCATGTATTATTTTTGGGCTGAAGGAGGAATGTCCCACTGACAAAATGAATGCATGGAGAGTGTTATGGGAAGAGGTGGAAAATTTTCTCTTACCTTGCACAGAAGCGTGCCACATGTGGCTTAATCTGTCAGCTGAGGGAACTCATGAGCTGTAACCAAAACTTAAAGGCTCACAGGACCCCAAGGCTGGGTATTTGTGTGGAAAAAAAAAATTATCCATATACATATATACATATATATATATATATATATATATATATATACACACACATATGTGTCCTGAAAATAAGAAAAGGGTGAGAACAGTTTTCATTCTGATTTTGTACACAAATGGAATTTGTGGAACACAAATGGTTTTACAATGGAACAATCTCAAGTTCCAATACCTGGGGAAACAATAAGCAAAAGGATAAGTTTACATCCTTTTGGAAATACAAAGTCTGGACACAGGATGGCATTTTGGAGCACAGATTCATCTCCTGTTAAAAACAAAACCAAATGCTGAACTCTTTAACCCAAACACAGTATCCTGCTGATTCAAGAAGCCCTTCCATTCAAGGAATGTAAACTCTGCTATGACAGGAGCTTAGACCTGTCTTTTATGGAGAGCAGGAAACTTTCAGAAATGGCCAGTTTATGACCTGGTTGGAGAGCTGGAAATAATTAAGTGTTCTTGTCAAAGGTCAAAGTCATAGGGTTAAATTCCTAGGAACTCAAAACAACCCTCGGTGACTGTGCCAAGACTGATCATTTGGCCCTTTTCTGCCCACAGTGGGCAGGCTGTGAGCAGCCTGGGAGAGGAGTGAGCCATGCCTCAGTTATCTGCTCTTTCCAATTCCAAGTCTGACATTTTAAGACTCATCACATGCTCGTGGTCTAAAAAAGCAAAGCTGAGGTTGAAAAAATAAAAATAAAATCTGGAAATAAGAATTGCAGCCAAATGACCTATTTATAGCCACACCAAATATGAGCTGAATGACAAATGAAGATCCCAAATATTCTTCTTCTGATGTAACCCTGCTCGATTCAATGGGCCATCAGACTCTGGAGGCAGAATCTGGCCCCTGGGGAGCTGTGTACACTAAAACTGCGGAATTGTCTATACCTATAGGGATCTTGCTGCTTAAATTTGAAGCTGTGCATGCTGTTATTACTGAGCAGGGCTCAAAAATGTAACGAGGGGGAAGGGGGAATTCATTCATTCAGTGTTTTTTACCAAATGATGACATCAGAGGAGCAACAGGCTGTCTCCCCTTGTGACACTTAGCTGGAACACAGTGCAATAATGAACTGCCAACACACCTAAAGCAAATTATAAGCTTGTCCTGGTGAGACTCTGGCCAATGCAGCCTGAAAGCAGAGGCAAGAGGAGAGCAGAGGTGGAGAGGACCAAGACTTCCTCCACAAACTGTGTGACAGGGGAGAAGTGCACTTCCCTCGGAGTTGCTTTTCCCATTGCTTCTCATTCAAAGTCTTTTGCCCTCCAAAAACTTGCTTTGAGCATCTTTATAAGGCAAAAAAAATTGCCCCAGAAATCCTCAGAGAGTGTTTCTCAGCTATAATTGCAGTCACATTGTCTGTTACAAGCCAAGCAGGTTTTCCTTCTACACCAGGAGAGCAGAATTACAGTTTTGCCCCAGTGCTTTAAGCTCAAAATCATCTCCACTCAGCCTTGTGCAAGGAATTGGTTTGTCCAAATCCCTTGCTTCAGTCAAGGCCACACATCTGGTATTAAATTTCTCCTTTAAAGTGCGAGGTCTCAGACTGGATCTGAAAAGTTCACAAAACTTGGTGGACATCTTGCTTCACAATGCGATGAACTGAGGTCAAATTATAAATATTTCTGCAATTTTGCAGATCAGATCAGGTCCTGGTACAGTGGGATGAGTCAGTCTCTATTGAAGTAGACAACCCTTCTGCTTGTGTCTCTTCTCAAGCTGTGGTTCTGCCAGTCCTCAAGCAATCCTGCTCCATCAATTCATCCTTATTCATCCCCCTCCTTCCTCCTTGTTCAAATTTCTAAACCTGAAGAGCAACTGAGACCATCCGGTGACCTCCTGAACTGACTGTTCTGTCTTTTGTGAATCTAAATTGATTTTCCTTGCATGGGAACATCCAGGCTCTACCCTTTGACCTTCAGACTGAGGTTGCGTATTAGGAGTAAGAGAGAATGCAAAAGTGGCATTTGACTGTCAGCCTTGCCAAGAAATATGAGCCATTCTCTACTAGGAAACAGTCTGTTTGTGTCCGGAGCCTGGAAATATGGGAATTGCCAGACTTGCTTTGAAACAAGGGTCAATATCCTGTCCCTGATGCTAGCCAGCACCAGATGCTTGAGAGAAAGGTCTGAGAAGCCTGCAGCTGGGCAGATATAGGATAATTCCATTCTTATCTCCCTGCTTTGGGGAGCGGTATAGCAAGCATGGACACAAACATAGATACAAACACAGACACACACATGCACACTGGAAACCACATGCCTCAGAGAGCTCTTTTCCTGGGAATATTGCAGTATTCTGTGTCAAGTCCAGAATTTTTAATACCCATTTCCACAGCATTCAACAGACCCCAGGGACCTGGTTTTTTTAAGGAAGGGAGTGAACAAGGCATGGGATGATGAAGGCTCAGGAACTGTATTTAGCTCTTGGTTTTCCATAATCAGCATGCAGCTAATAAGTCAACTTAAAATGGGCACTAAAAACAACCCTGTTCACATGCCCAGGAGCTAAAATGCTATCATTTTGCAAAAGAACAGTGTTGTTGAAAGAAATTGCAAACCCTACTCAGGTTATAGAATATGTGGGCATATTCTATAACCTGGGTATATTCTTGATCATGGTTTAGGGCCCTTTTTCCATGCTTCTAGGGTCAACTGTTAGGCTTCCAGATTATTTTAGGCAGGTAGTCAATGGTCTTCAAGTCTCTAAGGTATGTTCAGTTTGTAGTAATGCTCCTTCTGGTCCCTACGTACTGGAAGAGAGATGAAGTGGGAGCAGGCTGAGCCTGGATATGTTTCTACACTACCCTGAACACATCACCCTTTCTACCTATGATTTAATAATGTTGGATTTTGCTTTTTCCATAATGGCACTGATTCACAGGAAAAAAAGAGGCTTTCTTTGTGTCAAGCTGCAGCTGGGGATTTGATGTGAGGTTTGTCAGGGATTCTGGAAAGCTACTGGAACAGCCACCGTGGATTTCCTGACCCAATTTCTTTCTGTGTTTTGAGTATATCTGCTGTTACATAAATCTGATGATTATGAAAACACTACACTGTTTGATACCCACAGCTCAGATGAAAGGGGGAGGAGGAAGTTTGTGCTGACCTGTAAGAGAATCTTGTTATTGATACAGTTGAGGAAAACAGATCTCAGCACACTTTGCTTATTTAATTAGTGTCTATTCCTAAGCCTCAGCTGTCCCACAGAACTTTTTCTCTACCAGTAATTAAAACACATAAAATTGTACAGAGCTATAAAATGATAATCCACATTATCTGATACTGCTGCTATTTGATAGCTCTTCAAATGAAGTACAAAGCAACCCTGACCTTCCTAATGGGTTTTATTCGGAAAGAGTCTCAAAGGGACACAAAGGGACATATAACTCTGCCCTCTAAAACCAGTGGGCATAGAAAATAGGATTGCAATTTCTTGGCCAAAAAAAGAAGTGTTTCCTTGGTATTAGTGGAATAAGCTATTTTTAGTTTTGTTCTGAAGTCTTTGTGAGGGGCCTCTCTGAATCAGTCCAAAACACAAAGTCCTCCTCCCTAATCTGGAGAACATTGTACTCTTTCTCTTGCAATGCATGCTATTGAACAGCAAAAGAATAACCTCATGGGTGGGTTTTTCTGGAAAGGTTTCTTAAATAAAAGCACTTTCTGTCCTCCCTCATCCTTTGTAGATGCAGTTCCATCCAGGGTTTACCAGCTCCTCTGCAAGCAAAGGACAGCCAGGGCTGAGTTTCAGGATTAACTCTCTCCTAGGACTGCTCTGTGTGTATCACACTTTGCCCTCACTTCACAGCAGGCAAACTTTCTTCTCTTTTTACTCCTCCCCATCCTTCCCACAAGGGCAGACAACCCATATAACTGCTTCTTTTTCTCAGGCAGTTTCTCTCATCATTTAGGAGAAACAGTACATTCTCTAGGTACTGCTATTTCCATATGGGAAACTGTCTGGCCATGTTGTGCAAAAGTTAATCTGATAAAAATAAATTCTGCTGGCTCAAGGTGGTTAAAAAAGGTGTTGATGGTTACCCTTGCATTGGCAGAATCAATACCAGAGCAGAGCTTTGCCAGCAGCACAAAGCCCCCCATAAGAGCATGGAATCAGCATAAACCCTGTGCTGCAGGTTTTGGCTGACTGGCCTACTCATCATACCCAAATGTCACACCCTGGTGATGATCAGGTACATACTGATGAGTGACTGCTCTACAGAGTCTTGCAACAAGAAACACGATACAAGGTGCTCCGGGATCCCAGCAGGTTTGGCAGTGCCATCCACCACTGCACCTCTGCACAGGGACTTCAAGAGGGGAAGGCATGATTCCAGCTTGTCAGATGTTTTCTGGCCTGCAAGGCAGAAAACCCTTCCTCACCCAGGCTGTGGCATGGTCTTTCAGCCAACTGTGCCTCATCAGGCAGAGACAGATGTCCAAGACATCCCCTTTACATGGGATCCTGAGCACGCCAGCCCAATCAACTCCTGGCTGCCCTCAAGGGTGTACTTCAAGTCTGATGTCTCCCTGCAATACCAGTCTTCAACAGAAACATCACTTTACAACCAAGAAACCTCTTTTTATGTCTTGGTCCATCTTGCTTTCCCTGAGGAACGCAGTCCAGCACTGGTCCCTCACCCTCCTCTCGAGGGAAAGCCAAGCCAAGCCAAGCCAGGCCACCCCAGCTGGGTCAAGGACTGTCTCCTGAGCAGCCCCACAAAGCTGTTTGCCAGCAGCTGCTCTGTAACTGATCCCACCAAGCTTGGTGGGACATGCCTGGGCTTTCCAAAAAGAGCTACCTTAGGATGTAACAGGAGAAATTAGGGGGCCTTACAGGCTCAGAGCCAGTGCTGCCTCTGAGGATGCTGTTCAATGTGGCCGATCCCTGTAGCTGTTAAGGAATAAATTGCTGCATAAAGTCATTCTGCAGTCAGGTAGAGCCTCAGGAACATGACAGTCACCAGTGAGCTGTTGAGTCCTCATAGTTAGTTGCTTGCTGTTAGAAACACTCCCTAGGTTTTAAAAGCTTTCAGGGAAAACATGTTCCTCCATAAACCGTGTTGGTAGGGCTGAGGCTGTGTAAGGCACCTGGTCCTTCTGGGCAGCTCATCACCTGCTCTTTGAGCTGAAACAAAATCTTTTTCCACTGCAAATGCTTTCCTATGAAAAAATCAGGGTGCTAGTTAAATGAAATTATCTGTCATGCACACCTAATAGAGAGTAAAATGTAACCACTTGGTAAAAAAATACCTTATATGCTCCCAAAATCAAAACAAATTAATGAAAACACTGTAGATTTCAATACGCAGCCCAACTCAGTGTTTTCTGCACAAAATGTTTAAAAAAAGAGTGTCTCTTTTAGAGGGACCCTCCACATTCCTATTTTTTTTCCTATTATCCATTAAATAGTCTGGATCATACCACTGTTTTGCTGTTAACAGTAAAATAAAGAAGTTATATAGGAAGTTCAGAAACAACTTTTTCCCTGCCTGTACATTCATGATAAATTACACTTTGAAGAAATGGGAAAATATATGATTGTGGAATTTATTTTTTAACTGAAAGAAAATAGAGATATTGCTTTTTTCTGAGCTTGACATAAGTCTTTTTCCCTGAAGACTGGAGGAAGAATTCCCTGTATTTTTCCCATTAGTGATGCCCCGCTCTGCTTGATGCCCTTCTGTGGTGCTCCGTTCTCAGGGGCCACATTTGCCCAGATGCCAAGGCCCTGCCTTTCTGCCTTCCAGTTTCCTCACTAACTTCACAGAGCTGTAGGAATCAGATGACATAATTGAGAAGGAAGGTAATAGGCCTTAGTTCTGTAAAGTTTTCTTTTAGCAAGCTGAACACCCTTCATGCTAAAGAGATAATGTGAAATGTTTCTCTTCAATTCAGAGGTTGAAGAACATCACTCCCTAAGTGCTCCCCATCCATCTCTTTTTAGCCCTCATCCCCCTCCCTGCCAACTGAGTCCTGCCCTAAGGATAGTAATAACTTTACTATGAGTTCAGGAATAACTGTTCCTTTTGTTATCTGTGTCATTTCCAGACTCTCAGTTGATTTCTAACTTTTACCAAGCCTGGCAGTTCTTAAATTACAGAAAAAACATATATGGAAACTGCAGTGCTCTGTTCTAAACAAAGCCCAAATGCATTTTCCTCATTTCTTTACAAAAGCACAGTGATAACATTGAAGCTATTGCCAAAGTATAACTTTACAATGAATAGCCATTATGTGCAGTACCCCACTGTGTTTTTTGGGAATGGGAGGCATGAACATCCCTCACATGAACATAAAATGTGAATAGTGATGATACTTGCAGGTATGTGCTCTAAGAAGAAAAACATGGGTCCAAAAGCACTGCACATAACTTCTATCCCTGAGAGTGATTAAATGCAGATGGCTACCAGGAAAGCTGGGTTTCGCAACAGCAATCATATAGGATCCTTCAGACTATTTGGCTAGTAATTTAAGTTAGGAAAGCTATTTGCAGAATGTGACCTCTGGAATGTAGTTCTTCCAGGAAGATGTAACATATTATCAAGCAGTGAATTCCAGGACTGAGTTATTTCTGGTAACAATTGAACTATGACAAAAATATTTACAACTAACTTATAAAATAAAAACATTCAAATATTTGACAAGGAGTTTATTTACAATGAAAAGTTTCTGCAGATCTCATTAGTTTCTACTTAGGAGAGAAATAAATGGACAGAGACTTTGGAAATGATCCTGTGTGTTCATTTACAAGATACATACCATTCCCATTAATTTTAAACAACGGGGCAATAAACAGCAAAGGCTAACAAGACACGCAACCCACTAACTGCTGCAAGTGCCCTGCTCATAGCTCAGCGCTTCACAGAAGTTCTCCATTTCTTCCCAGCTGGTCACCATATGAACCAACAGCTCAGTCCCAATGAAGACTTCTACCCTTGTCCAAATAATCCCAAAGCAAAGGTAAGTTGGAACAATGGTGCTGCAGCTCTTTGCACAGGAGCACAGACCTGTGCAAGCACAAGGCACTAGAAATGTGAGGGAAGATCTTAAATCCTTCCTGTGTAAATGTGCCCACCAACTAAAAAGATTTTGCTCTCACCACCAGATATTGTAAACTTTGCTGCAAATGTGGACAGAAGATGGGAAAGGATATTCCAACCCCGTGTCATACAATTCCTTTCCATCTGCACCTTCAGTGGAGGTTTGTTTTTTATCCCACCAACACTCCCTGCTCTCATGGGTAGAGGTCTCCTTTCAGGGCTGACATGAGCATTTGAGGTTCATTTATTCTCATGTCAGAGATCTTCTCCAGCCTAAACAGCTTTCTTTTTTTTCTGGGGTGTATTTGTTGAAGTTTCTATAAACAGCAATTGTATCCCCTTGAAGCTTTTGTTTTGCAAAGCTAAACAAACCAATAGGCATTTTAATACCTTTTCCTAACAAAAAAAAAAAAAAAAAAAAAAAAAACCCTAATCATCTGCTTAATGAACCTAATGACCTCTCTTGGCATCTGTCCCAGTATGAATTGATTTTGCTTGGAAGTAGGTGTCTAAATTTCTAGATAACATCTTGTTGGTACTTTACAAAATAGCACTGATATTTCTGTGCCCTGCCTGGCAATTTAATTCCTTTTTCTTCAGGGCAGGTCATGTTAGTGACCCCGGTGGTCTTGTGGTCAATTAGCTCACAAGTGGCACCCTTGCATCTTTCCTTCCCCTCTGTACACAAACCAAGCACGGTGACCGCACAAGTCACATTCAGGCTGACCCTGCAATTCCTTCCTCTAAAGCTCCTCTTGCCCCCTACACCAGCCTTGGCCCAGAAATGCAGCTTTGAATGGATGAATGGTATTTCACCCAAAACAAAGCTTTGCCTCTGAACACCTCCCACTTGTCAACAGCCCATAGACCTTAAATGGGTGCCACATCTATACCTTTCTCATTTTGCCTTCCCTATACACTGCTACCTGACACTTCCCTCCAAAAAGGCCTCCCCACCATCCTGCTCACCCCTGTCTTGTCAGAACACTGTACACACGTCAGCCACTGCTCAGTCACCCACAGAGTCAGGTTTTACATGCCTCAGGTAAAACCTGAGCACCCACAAAAAGGACAAGCGCATTACTCCCAGATAGTCTCTATCCCTCTGTCCTCTTCCTACTACACTAAAAAATACTGGAACAAAAACTCTTGCTCAAGCAATGCCAGTTATTTCAGGGAGAACATTTTGCAATAGCTAAAGATAGTCCATGGGTTTTATGTTATTTACTTAAGAGTGTGTTTAGCAATCTAACCTTAGCACAGGTAAACAAAGTATCCCAGAGACATTTTAGCACAATAATCTATGTGTCCTGAGAGAAAGTCATGCCTCAGAAACTTCAGTTAGAAAGCAATAGGAAAATGGAATTTGAAGTGCAGCTGACTATACATTATTAAGCTGATCATTTCACAGTAATTATTTCTATTAATTCTTTTGACTGTAAGCATCCCAAAGGTGGCAGGTGCATCAGGACCTTGAGGACAGCTGAATTTGATCTGTCAGGCCCATTGCAATGTCTCAGTTTGTGCTGTACCTTCCCTTGCCACTAATCCCAGAACTGCCTCATTTGAGAGACACAGGGGCCGCTGGGTGGGGTGGCGACTGTTGTGCACCGTTGGCACTGCTTCCTGCACACTTCTCCTGCACCCTGGCACTGAGCTGCATCAGAAAGGGCTCAGCTCACCCATGTATAACCCAGCTGGGTGTCATGCTACACTGCTACTTAGACCATGCTCAGAATCCACCTCTTGGATATGTATTTTCAGTTTTGTAAAACACACCCAGAAGCCACGGTTATCTTTTCCCCTCAGAGCCACCACTTTATTCAGCATCCAAACCAACAGAAGTTGGGAATACTCTGCTTCCACTGGGTGAAAAACATATCAAGTGCTTTGTGCTACAGCCTTCCTGGCAAGACACACAAGTCTCTAAGTCATACCCATTTTCAGACTGCGATGTCAAACCAGATGTGGGACCAGATTTGCTGTAAAAGGCTTCTTCTGGCCCATGAATCATCCAGAAAATCCCCAATGCCCTAAGCACAATTTGGAGTAATTATAGCCTCACTTGTAAACCCAATGAGTTTTATCATTTCACATAATTTTGACACAAGCCCAGTTGAAACTCAGTGGATTGTTTCACTTTTTGATACCTGCCAATGCTTCAAGACTGTTTCATTCCCTCAGTAAAGGCATTAACCCAGTGTGGCAAAATGAGATGGAGACAATTTGTACCTGGTTTTAATATCTCTATATTTGGGATATTTTAACATAGATTGTTGTTCCAGTGAAATAAGGAAAGGTTTTCTGGAGTGTTTAGCAGAGTCAGAACCAAATCCCCAAAACACAGATCTATCTGAAATACAAGTTTTTCAGGAAAACCAAAAGAAGCTGTTCCCAGGACCTCACTGATACGTGCTGATGCAGACACCCACAAAGTATAATTCTTATTTTTAGGACCAAGTCTCACTAGTTCCTTGTTCTTTATTGCTGTCAAGGTTTTTCAAGGTTTGTATTGAGGATCACTTCCAATGTATCCATCTATTGTAGAGGCCAGGGAGAGAGAAAGCAGTTTGTAATGAAATTGAAAAAACACAAGCCAAAAGTCAATCCTGACCCAGAGACTCTGCAGTTGATACTGCCAAGAAGAAGAGAAAGAGGGTATTAAAAACATGCCATAATTTCTTATCAGAGACCACACTCCATAGCAGAGCTGGGAAAAAAGCCTCAAGCCTTTTAGCTTTCAATCCACGGTCTTAACCTTCTACACCAGTTTTGTGAACACTTATCTTACACTGGGGTGGGTGGCATATCCACCTCTTCCTGAGTAGTTATTCTGCTTGTAAACTTCATCACAGGTCAATTTACATCAAGGCATAGGAAAATTGGAAAAAGAAATGCAAATGAGCCACAACCAGAGGCTTGCTCTATTAAGCTCAATTAGCTAAGCAGTGCTCCAGGAGCAGCTGAGGGACTGCAGATCCTATCTCAGAGGGGCACGGGGCTGGACAGGACTGCCTGTCATGACAGCCACGTTCCAGAGGCAGTGAAAATGGGGAAGGGGCAATTACAAAAGTCCCTGAGCCTGCTGTGTCATTTTGTGCAATGTCTGTTTCGTGTCATGTTTCATGCAACAACTGTGATACGTAAAAGCAATTTGTGTAAAACTACCTTTTCCTGAGGAACTGGGGTGCAGATACAGAGACAGCTCTGGGGGCTGAAGCTCAGACAGAACCTGATGGGTCTAAACATTACAAGACACTAATTACCTCAAAGGGGGCTATAAACATACAGATTTGTGGGGCTGTGGAAAGATGATTTGGCCACAGATTTATCTAGAAAAAAAGAAAAAGTTGGCCACTGGACTTTGGGGAAAATTATTACAGATAGTATTTGGGAAAATAAATGGGTCTGTTGGACCAGTGTTGAACAGGAAAAGGATTTCTTTTAAATGAGGAACACCTCCGGATATTTTGGCCCAGCAGCACTGTAGGCAGAAAGAGAATAAAAGAATTAACAGACAGCAAATAATTCAGTAGTAAAGCCACTGGTGTTTATACCAGGAGTCCTTCTGTGAGAAAGGGGTTCTGCAAGCCAAAAACACAGCAGTAGCTGCACTCTGAAACAAGCTGAAGCTGCCTGAAAGGAAGAGTCTGTTTTTCTTTTGGTATTTGAGCAACACCTTGCTGGTGTTTTTCACCAACTCTGTGGCCATCAGGAAGGATTGCCAAATTTCTTTTTTAGGTCAAGTAGGCTTGGAATTTATTATGCAATCAAAAATTTTAGAGAATAATGGGTTTCATACACGGAAGAACAAGCTGCCTTCCGTGTCCATTTAAAATAACAAGATGCACAGCTGGCACCAATCTGGACACACAGCATCAGTTTGTCCAACTTTGGAAAACAAGAAGCTGGGAGTGAAGGCTTTGATTTGAAAGAGATGGGAAAACCTAAGTAATTATACTTTTGTGCTCAACAAATTGCAGCAAAAGCATCTGGTTATTCCTCTTCATCTAAAGTTAACCTTTCATTTCTGAAGGAAGGATGGTCCTCAGACATGTTTCCTTACATTTACTGCAAGATTTCTATTATTTGACTTTTCCAGGAGCATCTATTCACATCCCAGCTGGAATTTTCTATTTGAAATTACAGCTCAGAGTTTACAAACCTATGATGAGACTTCTGAGGATCAGGCAAATGCTCCACCTCTCCACTGACACAGACAACAGCAATTTGCTCAGTGCAGCAGAATTTAATATCAAAAGAGCTATGAACACCTACAAAAATATAAATGATTTTCACCAGTAAGAGGCATCTTTTGTCAATATGTCACAATTTGCCCTGAGGACTGTGCAGGTTAAGAAAATAATACTTTTACTTCATCAGAATAACAAATCCAGCCTGTTCAGGCCTGATGTAGTTTAACTAGTTGGATTTTCTAAGGTTTTCAAATGCCTGAGGACCTTTTCTGCCTTCTGCCTGCTCTGTTAATTCGAAGGTAACACACACTTGCAGCCCAAGTACATGGTTGCAACTCCTGCCTTTGCTAAGGAAGGTTCATTTCTATGGGAAGCAGAGTTTCCATGCATGGTCCCCAGTGGTAGTGAGGTGTCTGCAGGCTCTGGGTCACCATCTAATAAGGAAAAGGTGCAAAAGGAGGAGGAGTCCTTGTTGCTGAAGCCTGGTGTCTGCCCCTGCTTCAGCTGCAGCAGCCCAGCACAGATCAGATCACAGGCCAGAGAGCTCAGCTAACAGGATTTGCGGCCAGGTTGAAGCTGTCACCAGTCATTTTGGGACACATGGTCATACTCATAAAAGCAGGAGCTGCTACCTCAGCCAGGCTGCTGCACCTGCAGAGGTGATAACCTCTGGGCCAGGGCAAGGCAGGCAACATGTTTTTGTGGACCTGAATCTGAAGCCCCGATACTGCCACCTCAAAATGAATTAGCAGCCATGGAGCTAGGAACTGCAGCCAGCTTGGATCATGAAGCAGAAGGGAAATACACTCTTAGGAAGGAGACCAGCATGACCATCTGCTGGACATTAGTGCCTTTCTCCTGAGTTAATTAGATTTTCCCCTGCCTTGATTTGACTTTTCAGAGCTGCAAGACTCCTTTTTAGCACTGTAGCAAGGCTAGAAAAATCCTCAGGAATTGTGACAGCCAAGTAAATCAGGATGATAAAATGAAATTATTACCCATCATAGCTCCACAAATTTGGTGACTACAAGACAGTCACAGATGACCACTGGACTCCCCCTGTGGACACTCTGATTCGAGGAGCACTCCTCCCAAATATCTGACAAATACCTGAAGATTGCAAAAACAAGGCTTGCCAAGTAGAGAGGAAATAAGAAAAACCGGAAGAAAAACATTTGTGGTTTCTCTCTCTTACCAAAAAAAAAAAAAAAA
>VZRH01005349.1:251973-303065 GCA_013397555.1 Urocynchramus pylzowi | reverse complement strand
AAGGAAGGAAGGAAGGAAGGAAGGAAGGAAGGAAGGAAGGAAGGAAGGAAGGAAGGAAGGACTGGCCTTCAGGAGATGACCATTTCTGCTAGATACATCTCTGTGTGTTGTCATTACCATAGGTCTGCACAATGTGTGCTATTTAAAGAAGGGATAAAGCTGTGACAATTTGAGATTAGCTGTCTGTGTAAAATGATAGTGAGAAACAGAACAGAAACACCCCAGCCTGGACCTGGTAAAAAGGATTAGTAAAGACCAGTATCTCAAATTTCAGGCTAGAGTCTACTGCTGTTTCTAGTTACATAAATGGAAACACAGGGCAAGCTATCAATTCACTGCTACCTCACACTCTAACTTGCTGCTAAATGCCTGCTACAGGAGCTCAGGTGACCTTGCAAATCCAGGTGGAAGGTTTTAAGAACTGAATTATTACTTACATACCACAGGAAAGTAACTGATACTCTGAAGTGTTTTTGACTAATGTATTTTGTCTAACATTTCATGTGCTCCAAAATTGAGTCCTATTTATCACTTCTGGCAAGAAATAGGAACACTTGTGTGGCAAGCTTTACTGATTAAGGTTGAAAACGATTTGTCCAATATTATTGCCACCTCTGTTGAAGAAGGAACAGCTGCTACCCCTCACACCAGCTTTAAAGGGTAAAGATGGATGGCTGGAATCTGCACACACATTCATGTGGGAAACAGGAGGAAAGGAAAACACTGGCAAGACCCATGCTATAGGCACATCTGGGTTCAGAGAACAGGCATCCACTATTTAAGGAATGGCTCCCTGATGCTCAGCTTTGAAAGTGGAACAAATATTTAGTGCTGGCTCTGAATTTTCCAGCTTTCAAGTTTAGAGCAACATGAAACAGCCTTTGCAGCATGGAGCCATTCCACACCGATTTGCTCATTGGGTTTGGCTGACAGGGCTACTCTGGGGATGGCCAACCCTCAAGAGGTGATCCACTGTGCCTTGGCTGACTCTGGAGTCAAGCCACCAAAGATCATTGGAGGTTTCCAGAGGCCTCATCATCACTTCATTTAAGCACCATTTCCTTGCTGATGCCAATACTTGGAAAACTAGGTAAGAGTTAAGGACTTCCTGGAATTAAACAGGGGTGTGACACAAGATGATTAAGAGGATTTTGGGAGGAGGCCTTGCACAAAGTCTTGGACTCCACCTTTTTCTCCCTTTTCGTCAGCAATATGCTTCCTCTCCCACAGCTGCCATGGTGTTCTCCCCTTGCCAAGCACACTGACTCCCAGCAGGAAGGGCAGCAGCAGCTATCACAACAGCAGAGTGGCTCAAGGGCAGAGAAAGCCTGCACTGACCTAAGGTGTTTGACATAAAGCATGTTTATCAAGGAGCAGCAGGCAGCTGACCTGCTGGAAGGGACATTTTCGGTCAGCCTTTTTTAATTCAGGAAAGGGCGAGGACCATTTGTCTGAGGTGTCAGTGGAAGATGGAGCAAGAATTATTACATAAAACCTCTTTCAACCCTTGCTGTTTTCTCAGGGCAAGTCCTCTAGGACTTCCTCAGTAGCTCTACTGTCATGCTTGTGCCTTTGAGATAATTCTCTGCAATTTCAGACTGGAAATTTTAAAATTTTACTATGGAACAAATGAGTATTAAGGCTCAGCAATGGATGGATTTGGTCAGACTCTGTTCATGGCAAGTCCTAGGCTGTGACTCTTTTCATTGGCTCTAAAAAGCAGCAGGGAGCAGGGGAGATAAAAAGGGTAACAATAAAACTCTGAAGGAGGAAAACTCAGTGGAATAAAGCACCAAAGCAAAGAGACAGAGAAGAGAGTTCTTGAAATTAAGTCCTATAGGGGGTGGGAGAATAGAAGAGTAGGTCAGCCTCTAACAGTTCCTGCCCCATCAGCAAACAAGTCATCGCTCCCAGGATCTCGTCCAGATTATTTACAAGCCCATTTACTGGCAGGGTCAGCAGCCCTACAGACCACACAGCATTGCTAGTGGCTGTGGGACAAGCCATGGGTAAGGAGGCTCAATGATTTCAGTCCTACTTGGTTGGGCCTACTTGGTCCCTGTGTTGTTGGAAAACCCTGTAGGCACTGCAGCCTTCTTGAAAAGCCTTATGTTCATCACAAGAGATGTCAAAAACGCTCCCCCTTACCAATACACATCTTTAGTGGCCTGTGGGGGAAACATCTCCAGTTCCTCAGCGTGGCAAAAGAGGGTCTGGGCACAGCTATCATGGCTGGGCCCCCACCTCCTCCACTGAGGTCTCTCCTCCCTTCCTGCAGGGTGAGGATGTCAGAAAAAGCTGGAGTCACTCACTAGGGGAGAGCAGTGGAGGTAGGGTCAGGATGGAGCTCAGCAAAACTCAGTTTTTGTGTTGTCCAGCCTCTGGGTACATGCTCAGGCATCCAATGGCACTTCACTGCACAGCCCAAACCTTCCACACCCCTCCCTTCAGAGACACATCCTTTTTATTTTATAAGTGCTGTCTGGAAAGCATCAGAGAGAAAGTAAGTACCCCTAACACCACGTGGGAAAGGCCTCTGGTTTGAGTAGTTCCACTAAGAGACTGACTGGGCCACATTTCCTTTCCCTCTCAAAGAGCATTTGCAAAACTGTCTATTGTGGGGGACACTGCTTTACTGCTGAATCCTTAATAAACTGGATAGAAATAAATCTCCTGTGTGGGAGAAAACATTTGAGGCTTTGACAGAATTATTCTAGAGAAAAACCTAAATGTACAAAACCAAAAAAGTTAAAATACATCTAGCCCTTCTTTCTCTCATTGTTTCTGTTGGGGTTTTTTTTCCCAGCTTTGAGCACTTCAAAATATATTGATTTTTTTTTTTTCTTGTTTTGGGGTACTTATGATTAAGTGTTAAAATTAAGGTAATTAATTTTAAGGTAGAGCTTTTGTTTTGAGCTAGAGTTTACTATGCAAAAATATCAAAACAGGCCATTCAAATAAAAAAAATCAGAATTTTTTTACACCTAAGTCTCTCAGAACTACTAATTCTCATAGAAAGGGTTAGTTTTAGACAAAGTAGGATCTAGTTTTGATATAAAAATGAACTGGGAAAAAACCATTCCCAAACAGCTTATCTCTAACCAGGCTGTCAAATGCCTGGTGTTCTTGTCCCAGGGAAACTGTTTTGTAAACTGAACCTTATTGCTATTGCAAAAGCAGGAAGACTCCTCTGACCTCCACAGCTTCCACGCTTAGGAAAGCACGTTCCAGTGCCACCAGAAAAAACTGACCTCTTGTAATACTCCTTTGAAAGCACAATCTCCTCTGTCAGTCGTTCAACAACAGCAGCAAAAAAGTTTATATGCAACTTTGAGTCTGTGACAGCTGGCAAACTGAAGCAAATAGATTGAAAATGCTTTCTGATTGCCCCTGTGTGCATCTGAGCACTGCAAGAGCCACCAGAAAGTTACAAATCCCAGTCTTGTCCTGTGTTAATCACTTAGCACATTTAAAAAATGTGCCACCTGTTGAAGGGCAAACCCGTGTCCTCTTTCCCAGCATTTGAATCTGCTGTCAGATTTGACAGAGCTGGCACAAGCAGTGGGATTCACTCCTCTCAAGGCAGATGGTTCCCACAGATTCAGGGGACCAAGTCATAAAAAAAGGGGAGGAGTGGTATTTTAGACCTGCTTCTCATTTGTTACGTGTAAGGGCAACCACATATTTTTATGGATACAGCCTGGTCTGCTACACTAAGCACACAGAATGACCCCTTTCGTTTCCATTTGCTACTTTTCCCTTTCAAGTCATTCTCAGCTGCAACTGAACATCAGTTCATTGCTGTTGGGCAGAACTAACCTGGGCAAAACCTCAAACTGTCAGGTCTTCACTGCAAATTCTTCAGTGGTTTCCCTCCAGAGACCTGCCTTGGGAAACTACAACTCTCCCTGATGCTCCAATAGGTGATTTTTTTCCTCCACTGAGCTATTTGCAGTGAAGACACTACACCATGTTCAAGGCTCTGCCCAGGTTAGTTCTGCACAACTACACTGCAGTGAACCAAAGTGATCAATTATCAGCTCTATCTGTAGCCACAAAGCATGGAATAACTGTTCCACAGGCATCCTGACATCCAAACAGCACAGAGATGAGAGCAACAGGTAAAACAGCTCTTACCTCAGCACAAAATAAAGTGGTTGTGTGTGGTCCTGAACACCCCAAGGGAAAAGGGATGGTCTTTCCCACAGGAGGAGCAGAGGACATCCAAATCATGGTCAGAACCACACAACACACCACTGGACTGAGCCATTAGGACTGCATTCTAGAGTTACTGCCCTTGCAAGGGAAACACTGGTTTGATTATCAGACCCTCTGAATGACAATAGATTTGCAGCACTGTGGGCAAAACAGTCCCAGCCCCACGCTGCACCATGGCCTGGGCTCTCACTGAATTCCCCTGGAGCACACCCAAGTCAAGGTCAGGCTTCAGTTCCTCATACCATCTCCTAGGGGTGCTAACCCCTGTGGCAGAGCTGCTGGAGCATGAAAGCCTCAAGAGCTGCTTTTGTACATGAGAAAACTGAATACTGGGGTTATTTGCATGGGTGGCTGAGCCACCTCACACAGCACAGTTTGTTACAGCCCTGTTTGCCTGCCAGTGGGTGCCCACCCTGCTGCCACCCTGCACCCACCTCTCCATCTGTGCCCTGAGCTCATCTGACCCCCAAGACAGTGAGTTCCAGGCAAGCATCCAATGCAACAACTCAGACCTTGCTACAAACAAGTGTTTTTCATTATTGATGGAGTTTAAGGAAAATAGCTTACAGAACTTTGGGGACAAAACAACCCAACAAAAACAACCAAAACCCCCTTGTATATATATATACATTTATGTCAGAGGATTGCTGAACTTGGAGAAGCATTTGGTGCCAAGTGGCATGCCCTTCTTTTTGTCAGCAAAACCAACATATACATTTGGGCTTGGCTGATTGCCTGACTGGGATGCTAAGGAGATGTTTATCTAGGGATGTAACTTGCTGTTATTGGGGGAAGAAAAAAAGCCCACAAAAACACAGAGCGAAAATGAATTACAAAAATGCCACCAGTGGCGTTTCTGTATTTATTCCAACACTGAAAACAATTACCCTTTGGCAAATTTTCAAATTCTGTTTATTTGACAGTGCTGCACGTAAGCCAGGGGAAAATAAGCATGAAAGGGAACAAACTGATATTCCTGATGCAGAACTGGATTGGTGCTTAGAGGAAAGCATACCCAACTTAACCTCCAAATGTCATATGCACGTCATAACATAAAAATGAACGAGGTACTATTTATAGGGCTTCAAATGAGTAGCTGACAACTGGTACTTAACTATGCACATTTAAATACATATCTTTCTTGGGTAACTCCTGCCTTTCCCATAAACACATTTGGTTTCAATGAAAGGGTATGCTTGGGGATTTATTTACTTTTTTTTCTCCTGCCTCTGGCACAGCATACAGCAAGTGTAACCTCATGCATGGTCAGAGCTGCTGTTCTGTGTTATGTTCACACAGGCAAGAGCAGTCAGTGACAATGACTTCCTCAAGGATCCTGGCCGCAGGCCNCCATAAACACATTTGGTTTCAATGAAAGGGTATGCTTGGGGATTTATTTACTTTTTTTCTCCTGCCTCTGGCACAGCATACAGCAAGTGTAAGCTCATGCATGGTCAGAGCTGCTGTTCTGTGTTATGTTCACACAGGCAAGAGCAGTCTGTGATAATGACTTCCTCAAGGATCCTGGCCGCAGGCCATGGGTGCCACTCAGAGGGGTCCCATCCCCTCCCGAATACATGGGCTTGAGCAGGGTGCAACACCACCTTCCTGACAGCTGCCTAGGCACAACCTGAAAAGAGCCTGCAGCTCCCCTCCACTGGCACACCAACCCTGATTGCTTGTTATTGCCTGGGACTGTGCTGGTCCCTGATAAATTGAGCTTGTGTGCCAGAGACTGTGGAAGGCTACAGGTTGATGACTATCTGCATCCCATCAGGCACCAGGGGGGCTCCTGGCACGCTGATGGGAAGAGTGGGACTCCAGGAGGCAAATTTTTGCACCCCCCAAGGCTCTGCTCTGCTGCCTGTGACTAATGCTTCACCTAAATTAGAACACAAGAACTCCTGCTGATACATGCACTTCCAACAGGACAGCCAAGCTTTATTTCTGTTAGCTTTCAACTACAGTACTTTTACATTAACTCATGTCTGCTCTGCACGCTGTTCATTAGGCTCTTTAGTACCCCCTGTTTCAGGAGACTTGCCTCCTCCTACCCCCACACACCCCTCAGGGCTCAGTGGGTGGCAAGCACCACGCTCATAACACTGTCAGTGGGATTAGGTGAGTCTGTAGATTTTCCCGGGAGCAAGTATGGTTATAAGTGTAATCATCTTCCCCAGGCTACTCATTCAGCCAGGACATGGGTTTGAAGCCTAGCAGGGAGGCAGGCCTCTGGCTTTTCCACTGCCAGGTTGTACCTCCCAAAGTGTGGTGGGAAAGTGGCAGGGCCTGGTGCACACTGAGAGCTCACTGGTGCAGTGCGTGATCCCTGTCTTTTGGAGGTTTAATCCCAGCCAACAACTAAGTACCATGCAGCCACCCACTCTCACACCCTGCCACCCCTGCAGAGGGATGGGGAAGAGAATTGGAAAAAGATAAAGCCCGTGGGGTTGAGATAAGAACAGTTTAATAATTGAAATAAGATGATAATTATAAAATAGTAATTGTAATGGAAAGAGAAACAACCAGAAGAGAAAGAGAAAAAAAATGTGAGAAAGACCAGCGATACACAGCACAGTTGCTCCCCACCTGCTGACTGATACCCAGCCTGTCCCCGAGCAGCCATCAGTCCCTCCTGGACAACTCCCCCAGCTGACAGATGGAGCAGGATGCTCTATTGTATGGAACATCCCTTTGGCCAGTAAGGGCAAGCTGTCCTGGTCATGCTCCTTCCTGCTTTCTTGTGCATTTCCTTGCTGGCAGAGCATGGGAAGCTAGAAAATCTTTGACTTAGGGTAAGTTCTACAGAGTGACAACTAAAACAACAGTGTGCTATCAACATTATTCTAATACTAAACCAAAAAATACAGCACTGTACCAGCTACAAGGAAGAAAATTGACTTTAACCCAGCCAAAACCAGGACACCTATCAATCTCTTAATCATTGTTCCCTACTTACAAATATGTTGAGAGAGGCCCAAAGCAACAGCTTATACCTAAAAGTTCTCAAAACTGTAAAGTACAAAGGTGTACTACAGATCTTGCATCCATCTGTTGTAACTGCCCATGCGGAATTTCCCAGCGTTTTCCTACTACTCTGCAACAGATGGGACAAAAGCTGCCAGACACTTCCAAGACTTAGCCCAGCTTGTTTTTTTCCTGAGCATTGAATTAGCACTACTGAAAAACAGGCCTGGCACAGTTTGCTCAGGGAGCTGACAGAGCTCAACCCGGCAGCTACAGAGCACGCTGTCAACAGAGTGTCAGCAGCGTTTGCTGTGCCCCACAGAGAAAAGCTGCAACATCCACGCTCCTCTGACATGGAAACACAAACAAATTTCATCCACCTCCAGGAGCAAAAGGCTGGAAAAACTAATCTTTGGCTTTGTTTTCTTCCTCTTGCTAACCTCAGGCAAGGCAGTTACCATCCTGCTGCAACTTGTCATGCCAAAACCAACACCTTGCGTCAGCAGGATATGTGCTGCAGCCCACTGTTTTTTGTGAATTAATGTGGCAAAATAACAGAGGCAGCCACCAAAACCTCTCTTCTCCCTTGTCCAAGTGAAGCTTCCCTACTGACCCAAGAGGCATTGTGCATGCCACATTTAGCTGGTTCTGCAGGGTCCTGCATCACCCTGCTTGCTTATACCTCTCAGGAATGCTGAGGAGATTTAGGCCCCTCTCCCTGAACTCTCCTCTCACAGACAGAATAAAGGCTGGGTGAATAAAAACCAAGCACAGGTTTCACATCAGTATATATGCTTTAAATACATATATCCATACATGCACACTTACATCAATCCTCCCTGCCACATCTCAGTCCAGCACTACTAGCATCAAAAATGTTTACAAATTAAAAGAATACTACAGCTACAAAGTCAAGTACTCTGAACCCAGACTGTACAAGCAGCCTCTGTATCTGCATTTCTTAGCTTTAGTCCTCATGCACATGCTTTTTATCACATATTTGCCCATAAGTCCCCTACCTCCTTCAGTACTTCAAGTGCTAGTCAGGGGCTGTGCTCTAGTATCCTGTCTAGAAGAACCCTGCTTTATTTTCAGTAAAAAGTCATAATAGGCTGCTGAAGTAGTGAACATAGTATTGAAAGAAAAATCATGGTCTCTTACACCAAAAATGTTTCCATAGCTTCAGATTGTATTTATGACATTTGCACAGTTCCTGCAAAATGCCTATTACCTTATATAACCCCAGGCTTTAAAAATAGTTAATTCATATTAATCTACTTCCAATTAATTACACTGAAACATTTTTGGCCTGCTGTGCTAGGACGGTAGGTACATGCAACAACAACCAAAACCAGAGGGCTATACTTAAATTAATCAAGTAGTATTAAAAAAACCTGTTATGTACAAGTAAAAAGGGTTTGGGATTTTTTTATCCTAATCTCACAGTTCATTCTGACCTTAAACAAATCTGGTTTTCATTTATGCCAGCCTGTGAGCAAAGTTGGGTCAAAATCAGTAAATAGTTGTCAGCAAATATTACAAAAAATTCAAACATTTGGGTTTACTCTTTCTCAAAACAAAACTGTTTAAGAACATAAGAATCTAAATTTTGATATTAAAAGCATGCTTTAAGTGGAAATGAAAAAAATATTCTAGATTGTATATTTTAACACCACTACCCCCCAAAAAAATTGGAAGTAACAGACTTCAGCTGAAGAGAGGTTTTAGACATGCCTTTCCTCACCCATTGAGAAGTGGCTCAGATGAGATGCCTGATGGCAGGTGCAGCACATCCTGCCCTGGATGATGATGAATTAACTTTCTGTGTTCCTCTGCTCCTCCCAAAACATTCCCTCTCATCACTAGGCAGAAAAATACTGTATGGACATCTACAACAGTGGCACAACCTGACAGCCAAACATAAAAATAACCACATTTGCTCGGGGCTGAAGGGGACATACAATATCTACCAGATCATGCATGGAGCCACACACTGTGAAAAAGAAACTGACTGAGTGTGCTGCATGACAAGGAGAAAAGTTTTATGACTCTATTAATTTAAACTAAAGGTCATATGGATGACCTTGACTTTGGCATGTGTCCACTTTTGAAAGTACCATTAGTATTATTTAAAAGCACAAACTCACATTAATAGGATGCTCATAGTATTACCTTCTTAATGTTTTACAATAAATATACTGACACAACAGATTTTCACTTGTGAAAAGGGCTCTTTGAGCAACATTTACACCTCTCTGCTAGAGCTAGTGCAATAGCCCATTATTACTCCCTTTGGTCCTCCCAAAAGGTGGGTGAGACAGCTTTCAGCAGGTTTGCAGCCTGTTGCTGAAAAAGGAAACACAGACCTGAAGGAGAGTGACCTCTGGGGTAATGCTCTTCAACCAGTTACTCTCCAGACTGCATATCAGGCTGAGAGTATTTATGGTCTAATGTGGAGACTAAAGCTGCAGCTCAGTAGAGCCATCAGACCTGTCCCATGCAGCCACATCAGGAGTGGCTCCTTTCAGGAACTGGGACTGGTTACAGGATCTGTGCCTGTGGTTTGACCCCAAAGCCATCAGCCCACCTGGTCCAAGCCTGGCAGACCTGTAAACACCTCCAGGCAGGATCTTCCAAGCCAGAAGCATCTGGCAATTCTCACTGCAGATGATTTGGGAATTAGGATACATTCTCTGTACGTAGGGTATGTTCTCAGTTCCCATGCACGTTCTGAACAGCAAAACCAAATGCTAATTAATCAAGGCTTATGTCTCAGCCATCCAGTGGGAGGTGTCCCTGCCCTTGGCAGGGGGTTGGAATTAGATGATCATTAAGGTCACTTCATACTCAAACCCAATTTTGAAGTGAAATAAGGTCACTTCATACCCATTTTTTAATTCTATGATCTATCCCTTTATTTAGCCAGCTTCTTCCATTTCTCTCCACTCCTACCAACACTTTCCTCTGCATTTCTGCACCTAGAATTCTCACTGGCTCCCCTGTAAACAGAGTATGTTAGATAGCTGTTTCCAGCTGTGAGTGACTATAGCTGGAATCCTGCCATAGAGAATTGGCAAAGATGAGACCTTCCTGTGATGCCTAAAATGTGGGCTCTGTTGCCCAAGCCACCATTACAAGTCACTTCAAGTCCCCCTCCAGGGCTCACTCCCTCACTGTTACCTGCTCAGCTCACAAGGACTGCCTCTGCAGCCTGTTCCTCAGACTCTTCTCCTCATTACAATCCAGTAACTTCCTGTAGCACTTCATTCATACCTGAAAGGGCAACAATTTGAAATACATTGGTGAAAATAGTATACCTAATAAAAGGTGAATTCAGTGTCAAGGAATAAATTATCTGTCCATGAAGCAAAGGCACAGAGCATTTGTTTGTTATGGAGTAAGAGGAGGGGACGAAATCCCTTACGGCAGATCTGGGAGGCATCTGGGTTGTGCCTTATTTTCTTTCCTCACTGCTATGAGGGGCTACAAAATAAAATCATGGAGTACACAGAGCAGCAGTTAGCCCTCTCAGTACAGAATTGTCCTTCTTTAGAAGAGAAGGGCTTAAGATTTTATATTTGCATTTGACAAGAATTTCTTTAGTGCTTTTATTTTAAAAAGTATTTTAATTATCTGTCTTTCCATCATCTTTAGGATGATGGTTTACCCTCATAAACCACATGGATCAATAATTTGCTCTGGTACCATCTGGGAGAAAAAAAAATGGTTTTTGTGTGCCTCAGACAGCACTACAGAACTGAAAGTATTAATTGAAATGTAAGGGTAATGATCCCAAAACACCCATTTGAGAAACCCTTTTTTACCTCTGGAGTGCTATTTTGTCACCTAAGCTATAAATTCAAGCTCAAGTATCCTGCAGTCTTTGGTTCATGGGATTTAGCATGAGGTCACTGCTGCCTAACACGGTGGCAAGAAATGCAATGAATTCCCTTCAAGAGTCTCTGAAGTAAGCAAGAGAAATGAGTGCTCTAGGCACTTCATAAACTGGTTTCATGCCTTACTCTTGGGCAGTGGCAAAATCCCACACTAACAGATGAATTAACATATCAAGAGACTTCAGACTCGGTGCTCTAAACAAAAGGCCGTTCTGCTTTACTCTGTTGTGTGGATCCTTCAGCCAATGGCTCCCTCCAGTTCCATGTTCCTTCCCGGGCTCAGCATTCAGCAGCAGGTCAGTATCACATCTCAGGAAAGCAAGGGACTGGTAGGATCAAACATATTGTCTTTCCTGCCATAGTTGAGAGTTATCACTTCATAAATATCTCAAGGAGACTGAGCTACACTCTTGATCCACAGGCAAAGGAACTGACACTGGCATTACTGCAATGGCATAACCTCACCCTACAGCTATGCCTGCGGGATTCTCACCGCCTAGACAAACTCCAGCAGTGCCAGCACACTTCCCAGGGCACAGGAGAGATGTATGTTCAGCAGAAGCAAGAAATCCTGCCCAAGCTGGTTGGCCATCACTCCCCTGGAGGGACACAGGGCAGGCACAAACTGCCCTTCCTCAGGGTCACACCTTGCAGAAGAAAAGGTGGCCTGGAGGGAATACAAGAGAGGAAAATAAGGCTCCTGCCCTCTGCCTCAAGAGGAGGGCTAAAAGCAGCCTATGAGTCACATTCCACAGGGGCTGAAGAGGAGGAAGAGGAGAGCAAAAGTGATCACTAAAGCTTTTTCAAAACAGGGTCCAGAGAGAGATGAACTGAGTAAGGCCAAAAGCAGCAGACCTGCAGCAAGGCAGAACATGCTGCTTTCATGAGGAGTCCCCCCCAAAGCCATCTCCCACCTTCCCAAACCCTTTGGCCAATGTATGACTGCAATTGTGAATATATATTGAACTAAATATACTGGGTTTGGGGCATCACCTCTGGCTCCTTCACTCCTCTGGACTTGAGGCATGTGATGTACAGGGAAGTCTTTGATCCTGTTCTTTAAATCTTCTGCAGGCTGGATGAGGGGTAAGCAGTTGGGTCCAACATGTTGAAAACACTTTAGAAGTTAGGAGGACAGAGGGAGTAAACAAGAAAAAAACACAACCAGCAGCCAGTAGCTACTTGCACACAAAAATGTAATTTCTTTTTCTTTCCTGGGAAGTTCTGCTTCTGTGCTTAAGACCCAGACAGACAGGAAAAGCCCTTGCCAGGACATCAGTTTTCCTCATTTGTGGGAGCAGAAAAAGGAGGCTGCTGTGCAACCTTTACCTACAGTCTTGCTGTCAGCTGAAGGACCCTACAGCTTACTCAGGGCCTTTGTTATAAATCTATTTTGGTTGGGAGTGGTGGCAGCTGTTAGTGCCATGATGGAAGCATACTTTAAGGCAGCAGTCATTTTGTGCAGTCATGTCTTCTGTAACTTTGGACAAAGCATTAATGTTGTCTAGAAGACCTTGGGGCAGGAAGGAAGTTGTGCCTCCTGAATTCTCCACATGCTGCTAAGAGCATAGTGAAAGCACCTGAAGTACCAGAGCCACTGTCATAACTCAGAGACCCTCCTGGCCCCAGCAAGCCAAAAGAAACAGAGGCATTTGTTACAACCACTTGCCTGGATTTGGAAGTACAAATAGTGAAAGTTACCAAGGTCTTAAAAAAAAAAAAATAAAAGAAAAAAGCAAATGTACTCTGTTTCCAAGGTTTCCTCCAGACTGATTCTCCTGGCAAACAGAAAAGATCCCCAGGCCAAGTAACTCTACTCAGCCTCATCCTGCGCGTCGCATGCTCCAAGGATTAAGTTATGGTTTACTGCAGCCGTACCCGTAGCTCGCCTAGAGCTTCACACCCTTCATGGGTAGCATAAACTCTCTGCATATTGCTTTAACTCACAATTTTCTCACAAGCTTGCTCAGCTATTTCCTGACTCCTCCCACGGGTCATTTGGGGGGTGTTTTCCATGCAGTTCATCTTTGAAACCTGAAGTGTCTCAGAAAGTTCACACTGAGTAATTGGTTGTTGGTGGACAGTCACCACTTAATGCTCCGGAGGCAAATTCCATGCAGGATCACAGTTTCAGTGTCCCTTATCAGAACAAGGGTGGGGCCTCAGCACTGTTATGTTTATGCTTGCTATCCAAGGCAACAAGCAGGTTTAAAAAAAAAAATCAAAATGACCTTTGAAAGTCGTGACAGCACGATTGGTCATTTTAAAGCTAGATTAATGGTCTTCAGTGTAGAGATTGACCCTTTATTTTATGTTTGCATAATCCATATGGTGGGTCTGGCTCTAGACACTGTCCCAACAAAAAGAGCAAGAAAAAATTTTCTAGAAGTCTGAGTTATTCAAACTCATAAAGCCTTATAATTTCAAATCAAAATTGTGATTAGGTTGTGCTTTGGTTTACCAGCTGCATTTCTCTCAAAGCTTATTAGTGAAACCCACAAAGTAGCTGAGTTTACCCTGGATGAGGTCTGTTTGTCCTTTTGGTTTCCCAGCATAAAGCTGCAACATAGGCTGCAGATATGCAGATGAAGGAACTGCTGAAATAAGTATTCCAGAGCTACTGAACAGCTCCGGGGATCAGCCTCCCCCATAAATGTATAGGGAGCAGTAAAGTAAGGCTATGCAGCATGCATCAGTTTATACCTGCCAAAATTCCTTAGACCTTAACAGGGATAAGAAAAAGCCATGCCATTGATTAAAAACATATATTGCTGACAGTGGCAAAGTTAGTTAATGACATTTTTGAGAGAATCAGACTTTTTCCTGAGGAAAGTCTTGTGCACCATCAGGAGAGGCATGCAGGGAAACCCTGTGTGGAACAAAAGTGTTTGAATTGGCAGGATGGTAAGTAAATGGAAAGACATTTTCCTCCTTTGCTCATCTCTGTTTCATTGACCTTTTCTTTCAGAGGGTGGAAAAAAAGCACTTCGATCTGTGAAGAAATATTTGGAACAAGGAAATCCTGCAAGTGAAAAGAAGTCTTACAACTGGGAAAGGCAAAAACCAGCCAGTGTAACCACAATACTGGATTTCCTATGGAGATAACCATCATCAATGCACAAAGCTCCAGTGTTCCTTCAATTAACATACTGTAGGTGGAAGCCAAAAACACTGGATAATGGTAAGTTTCACTTTCTACAAAGTCAAAAGCTGTTTTAATAGAAGCTTAAGTGCCTTTCTTTTCAGTTCAGCAAGAAAGAGAGTATTTTCTCAGGGGCTGACTGGACACCCACGTTGTTCAGAAGCCGGGCAGAGCGCTCCCTGTTAAGCTTACTTGCAATTACTCGTGGAGTCAAAGCTAGCAAGAGCTGGCATCCTGGGTAGGGATAATGCTGCAAGTCTTGGTAGTAAATGCAGTTTCACTGAACATATTGCCAAGAAGATTTTCTCTGGCAAAGAAGGGGATAGCGGGGCACAGTACACAAGCACAGAGACATGAGCAACTGAGTCCATCTTCCCACTAGAGATGAGCTTTTGAGGATTACACCGGTCATTTCTCATATTTGAGGGAAAGTTCTAGATGTCAACAGGAAAAATTGAGTCTCTCCTATAGACAGTCTAAGACACTGCAGGAGGCCTTGTAGCCCACCACACCAAAACCTTCACAAGTTCTCAAATTCATGCTCCCTATTTGCTAGTCCACAGCAGCCAAATTTCTCTGCAGAGGGCAACGCCACAGGGCACAAACAGTGAAAGAAAAGGAGATTGAGAATGCTGCTGACCTGCACATTTAATGAAGTATTTCTTCTTTTTGTCAGCCTAACACACAAACATACAGGCATGTCCATGCATTACCACACACCTACTCTTCAGCATTTGAAGTCTAGATGACCCTTGAGGCAAGAATCACATCATGCAGAACAAAGCACAAACTCCATGCCATAATAAACATTTTATCAGTAATGAGACCAAATTGGAGCTGATCTGCAATCTTAACTTTGCTCCTTAGCTTTCACACCCAAAGAACACTCATAGAACCTGGGTCCTTACATGAGTGATAGAAAAGATAAGGAAGCATATTTATGATGTAATTAAATAAATCATGCTGGTCTCCCAGTAATGAACCCATTTCTAATTATCTTGGGGCCATCTTATCTTGCATGTGCTGCTTGCACACTCATTTAAGGTGCTGCCAGAGTGCCTTGTCAGTAGGACATGACTGCCAATAGAAACTTCACAGCCCAAATCTGAAGCCAGGCTTGCCTACCTGTCCCAGTCTCTAGCACTGCATTAATTCTTGAGAAAACTATTTTAAAAGAAAACCACAGAGCAATTTTGAAAGGGATCTGGGTGAAAGAAATCAAATAAGAGCTTGGAATTGATGATTTCATAAGCAACATAAAATACTTTTTTCCACTTGTTACTGTTTAAAAAATGAAATGCTTTCCAACTTTCAGCATCAAATAACCCAAAGGGTTGGGTTTGATCAAGGAGAGAAAGAATGTCCAAGGTTTTCTTGAAATCCCCTAAGATCCTAAATGCATTTCTTCATATTTTTCAGTGGATCATAAAACATATGTCTTTTTCCAGAAGCCATACTTTTTTAGTGTTTACTCCTTGCCCCTTACATTTATTCTCCTCACCTTTTGCTGTTCCCACTGTAAATGAAAGTCATGGTTCTTTATACCCCTTTTAAAGAAGATAAGTGCATAAATAGCCACCAAAAATGTGTTCTGCATGAGTATGTCAGTTATACAATTAAACATTTTCTCCTTCTCGTGATATGTTTTATTGAGGTATAAATCAGGACTACGAGGCAATTTAGCACAGACAGGAATTTTATGGAGGGGGTGTGCAGATCCCCTGGGCTCGTCTGGAAAATGAGAAACACTCATGGATGATACAGCTTGCTGGGTACAAGATCCACAGGAGCTAGAGAGCACTCAGTCTAGACTGAGATTTAACTCTCTCATTTAAATCAAGTGAAATAGGACTGTGCTGGATGCAATTGCATTAAAACCTTTCTGTGGTGGATTAAGAAGCTTTTTGCAAAGCCAAGTCACACTGAAGAAATTGTGTGGGCAGAATGAATTGGTGCCAAATCACAGGGAGAAGGCAGGAGCTGAAAGGTAGCAAGTGTTTCCCTGTGTTTAACAAGGCTTTAGCTGCGCTCACTTTCTACCACCAAGCAGAAACTTTCCCTTGTCTCCTGCTATTAAGACAGGCAGAGAAAGGCTTGGGGCACACTTTGCTTTCTTACAGTCAGCAGTCTCAGTTGCAGAACCTCCTTATTTCCTTCTAGGAAGGTGTAAATTAAGGTCAAATAAAGAACTTTGGCTTACTTGCATCTGGAACGTGCCTGGAAACAGACAACAGGACTCAGATACAGCTTTTTTCTTACTCTCAGACACTGGCCAGAACCACCTCCTTGTACTTTGGCCAAAAGGCAAAGTCCCCATGATGGAAGGGAAGTCTCTGCCTTGCAGTGCTGCCCAGCAGAGGTGACTGTCCCACTGCCATTGATGGAGGATGGAGAGATCCTGTTCCTCTCTTGGCTGGGCTGTGAGATGTCTACAATCACATTTGTCCCCATGTCTGCCCATTCAGACATCCCCTCCCACCACATCCCTCAAGTCCATACTCGGGATTTACAGAAGGAAGCACCACAGTGTTTCATCTCTCCAGCCAGGCCTGCACCCAAGGATCTGGGGCATTAGCATCCACCTCATCTAACAAAGACAACTAGCCTTGGTTGTTCTCTCCACAGTCAATAGAATCTGGTGTTAGACTTAATAGGCCCTGGAGACACCTGGCTCTCAGCATCTCAGCTAGGCAGGATACATTTCAGCCTTCCTGCCCAGGGAAATATAACTTGTACCTAGCACCAGCACCTTCCAAAAACCAGCCAACCAAGCTCTGCCCACACGTCTCAATGCCGGCACAATAATGGGGCAAGGACAACATTTTCCTCTCTGGGCACAACCCAGCCCACACCTGGATTCAGGGTAACTGCATGAGTAAATGAAATTGTCCTCTTAGCTGCTTTTTTGGAAGCAAATGGCAGAAGCATTTGCTGAAATGCTTACAAGTTACAAGCTGAAACAAGTCCACAGGCTCAGAGGACCCCCAGGTAAGTTATATTTGAATCATGTACTTCCCTCTTGACATCCAGCACCTGAAAGCACACAGCATTCATTTGTTATCCTTATGAGCCTTCCATTGTCCAGCACTGTCAGCTCATGATACATTCTCCAGAGAACAAGACTATGTGCCCCACCAGCTCCCAGATTTTGCAAGAATCCTAGCATTCAACTAAATGTTTTAGCAAAAAATATGTATTTTTTTACTCAGCCTTCAGTGCTCTATCTGCTTCTGCAGTTCAGACCACAAAATCCATCCACCTGATTTGTTCAGGCAGCAACAACAGGCCCTTCCTGAGGACGTTCTCTCCCAACAAGCCATCATGGATTTTCTCTGCACATTCCCTGGTGCCTTGCTCTACAGTAAATGAAGCTGCTCTGTGACACTTGCTCAGCAGCTCATCCCCAGCCCCTGACCTTCTGCACTTCATCCTTGGCTTCCAGATGAACATATACACCCTGGCTGATTGTCAGGATTTCCAAACAATATCTAAACACAGGTCTGGCATCAGCAACAAGCTCTGAATCAGGCTTCAGTAGTATTGTCTGACCAGAGGGTAGCATGGGGAGAGGCCCTATGCCAACAGGGAAGGGAAACTGGGATTAATACTTGTACTAAGACCCACAGAGAAAGAGTGGGAGGGCTAGAGGAACTCCTTGTAAAGAGGGTGAGGGTTAACAAGAGAGCACAGTGCCTTTCAACCCTCTGTTTTGTTTTGTACTTCAAGGTGCAGTAAAAAGTATTTACACCCAACTTCTCAGTTTACAAGGAAAGCAGGTTGCCTTAAAGGTTTTTAAAACTGGCCTCAGCTGAGCAGCAGTTCTCCCAGACTGGATTTTGGGGATTCCATTTCACTCCATGAATAATACTTTCATTCATTTTTTCCATCTACAACCTCTACCCCTAGCTGACAGAGATGGTTTATTTTCATCTCCATTGAAACACAGAAAGATAAAGGCCTAAAGTAGCAACTAACTAAAATACAGGCAGTTACACAGATGTTGTGCATCGGGCTTTAGGTCATTAAAAATCATCATGGAGAAATTTGGGTATAGTGTAGAGTGAGGCAGAAAGAAAAACTGAGTACCTTAGAATGGATTTTGAAGAAAAGTACCAATTGCTTTGATTTTATATACATAGTTATATATGCATATATATATTTAAGGGGAATAAAAAGGAGCTTCAGACTAAACTAGTAGTGGAGGCAGAAAATATACAAGCATTTCATACAGATAGAGAGTTTTGTATGCTTTCCATTTGTTTCCCATCTGCTGTGCAAGTAGTTAGTTCATCAATATACATTGGCCCCAGTTTATCTAAAGGAAGCTTGGCCTTGGGAGCAGCTCCTGCATTTACTGTTCTTTAATGCAGCAGTAAGACCTCAGGGACACCTCATAAGCAGAAAGTCCATCCCCTGATAATCCTCACACAAAAGACAGCAGTCCTCAGGATATGCTGGCAGACAAAGCAAAGTGTGGAAAAAAGCCTAAGCCCGCTCTGTGTTACGCCTGTGTCCAAAGCAGTAAGTCCTAGACTGCAGCCAGGCACAGGTCTAAAGCCAGCTTAGTCCTCCTTTCTTTCCAAGTGTGCCAAAGTGCAAGTGAGGCATATCTCATGCTCCAGCCAGCTGGAGAGTAATGAGAAGCAGAGATACAGAGACTTAGCTGAAATTTAGATTATTGATTATTGCATCTAGGACCAGCTGGAGAAAGTATCCCTGAGTTAACAAAGATGAGTGCAGAAGGGAGAGCACAGGGGTCTAGATGACAAGTTTATCAGCTGTTGAGCAACCTGGTATTTAAGGGCTGGGCTCTTCAGTGTACAGCTTTTTTAATATTACCTTGGCCAGTTAAAGACAGCCTCTGCTTGTTGTGTCTCACTGTTGTGTGGGGTTACCACAGTGTGTATCTGGATCAGCAGGATTCACTTAAGAAGCAGAAATAAACACTCTTGGTACCAATATAAAGCCTTTCTTTGAATGGCCATTTTTCATAAACTCCTATCACATGGTCACCATTGCTATTCCACTGGAGAGGAGGGGATCCAGAGCAGCTAACTAAATACAGATAGATATAAAAGGGCTGGAATAGGTCAGTGCAAACATTAAATGCTTGGAAACAATGCTTTGACAGAAGCAGTCAGACACCAGGGAGAAGTCAGAGAGAACTCACTTTTGATGTGGATGAAGCCATTAGTTCTGAAGAGCACAAAGAGAAAAACCAAACCAAAACAAAGCCCCTACCTTTCACAGTTTCTCTAATGTCACCAAAGCCAGAAATACTCAGATTTTACAAGAAGGACGGATCTACAACACACCCAGCAATGCAAACAGCTCAGTGGAGTGTGGCAAGGCAAGACACCCAGAGGGCCACCCTGAGAGCCGCCCACACATGAGCTGGCACATGCAGGGACACAGAACCAGCCACCACACCTGCAGGCTGGGCTCAGACCCAGGGCAAACATTTGCCTTTCACAACAAAAACAAATGAAAGGCTTTGGGTTGCCCCAAATGAACATAAATATTTTTCTCTAGGAATTCTTCTGTTTTGTTTTTTTGTGTGCAGTTTTTTTTCTTTAAACTAACAAAGAGCAAGGTAGACATGAAGGGGCTCTCCAAAAACACTTTAAAGATTTATTTTCTTTAATACTAAAGCAAGGGGATCTAGCATCTACTTAAGTTCCAGGCATACATATATTTCTTACTAGCAGCATTATAATGCCATTAAAGAACAGATTCACTCATCTGCCTACAAGTTATTCTGCATTTGCTCACCATGCCTGTTCATTTCCCAGAATATTTTTAAGAAGTCTCGTTTAACTTTGGTCTTTTTCTCTCTTCTCTCATTCATGACATTCCTGTATGCTCATGATTATTTATTTGGCATGGCATTTTGATGTAAGAGAACAGCCAAGCCTTGTGTGCATACATAGCACAGAATTTCCACTTTAAGAGAACTTGGATTCAGTAATTTATAGATGGCACAAAAAAACTAACTTACGGAAAGAAAGTTGAGAGCTGTTATCTGTGCATGGCTTTTGGCAAGACAAATTGAAGTCATATCATTAACTTCAGCTTTAGACAACTTTTGACCTTGGCCCTGAACCCAATATTACACCTTGAACCTTGCTCTGCTATTGAACCAGAAAAAACATCTTGACTCTATGCAGCTGGCCTGCTCTAAGGGACTGCAATACCACCAGCAGTGGCACCCTGAGCTTGCTCAAGTGGTCAGGGGAAACAGAAAGGTGGCTTGTCTCAGGCTGTCTGCATGAGAGCTTAGAGATAGACACAGCTCTGTAATTTCCTAGAGCTTCTCCTAGACCCTGGGTGGCTTCTTTCACAGTTCAGCCCAAAGCCATTTGCAAGTGTCAGAAGGATTTAGTGACTTCACTGGATTGCAGAGCTCACCTTGCAGTTAAATTCAAGCTTACCCAGCCAAGCAGCAGAGACATTTCCCTCCATCTCACAAAGGATGATGGCAGCAACACGGGCCATGCCTGTTGCCTACAGCTGTGCAAATCCAAACAGCTACAGACACCTGGAAAAGGAACTGCTGGCTGCTTCCCTCCCTGCTAATGAAGCATTTGAGCTATAGCCATTGTTTATTCAAGAACCTAATAAGAGATGACTGTGGCTATTTTCCACTTAACATCATTAGTTAAAAAGAAATTGATTGCAGATGGAGAACAGCCATTGTGTTCTATTACCAATGATTTGTTTCCTGGGATTTAAGAGCAGATCTAGTTTGGCAGATTTGTTCCCTTAGGCTGCAGACACTACAAGGTGTGGCCACACTCTGTGTTTACAAGCCATTACCAGGGCTGCTTTTTTCAGCTCCAGGCATGTCAGTAAGTCTTAAAGGCTTTGTGTAAGCAAAGGTGAGTAGAGCTTGGTTTGTTTGCTATCAGTCAAAGATTGCTGACATGCTTTAACTACCTCATAATAGAAAAGCTATCCACTACAGGTAATCATTACTTGCTTTCATCAGAAGACCTCAGCAGCCTTGAACAGAAATAGGCAAAAAAGGAACCTAAATGGCTTTTACATACCTTAAGTCATTCAAGTGAAACACAAAAGGTATGTCCAACCTACCCAGTTTAGGTTGGCTGGGCCTTGCCACTCCCCCTATGCTGTAACCAGATGAGATTTGTGGAACTACACCTGCAATAACTGGGATGCAAGCTTGAACACTGTCAAGCCCATCATTCTGCATTTACACTGACTGCATACGAGATCCCACTCAAAATTTTCAGCTGGTGCCTATTAAAAATGAGACCAAGTTAATTAAAACAAGCAGTGGGTGTTCTGTCAAGCAAATAGCTTCAGAAATCTTTACTGGCTCCCAGGACATAGTGGGAAACAGTGCAAAATACCACCACTGAAAATCTTCTCTGGAGCCTGTCTCTGGAGATTTTTTTGCCTTAGATTTCCCCCTTCTGTGACTTTCCCCCTTTGATATTCCAAGGACAGGTGCCCCAGGTTCCCATTCTGCAAGGTACCCTCCATTTACAGGGATGTCAGCAAATGACAGCACTGGTAGGGTCTTGTAGGAGCTGATTCTCAGCATTTAGCTATGCAGTATCTCTAGAGCAATTGTAAGGTGTTACTGGCAGATCCCTTTCACTGTGTGCCCTCACCATCTGATGGAGCTTCCCTACCGAGCCTGGCAGCTGGAGCTCATAGGAACCACCATATTTGAAACAACTAACTGTCCTTCTGACCCATCTGCTGGTTTTGGTGTAAAATCAGCTGTCTTGCTGAGGTACAAATAACTTAGCAGTGTCCCCAAAGGAGATGCTTGTCCCTAACTTCCATTGGTTACATGCCAGTTCATGCCTTGGGTCTGAAAACTTATAGCCCTTCCACTGGCTTCTGACCCATACTGACCATAAAGGCATCAAATACCTGCTGGCACCCAGGTTATCACTGGGATGGATAAACTCAAACAAAGAGATTGACAGATTGTCCTCCCAGGCTCCCCATGATCACAGGAACACAAAAAAGAAATGGTCCACCCTGAACCTTGCCATCCTCACTTCACATGACCATCCATGAAGACATACTTTCATGAAGCCCAGAGATGGCAAAACTGTACTTACATATTTTTTTACCTTCCCACCTCCAAACAGAAAGTTTCAGGAAAAAGGTTTTCAGGGAGTTACTGAGACCAGTTGCAAAATGCTTTCCATAATGCTGTATACAGCAGCTGATGTAGGGAACACACAGCATAAATTGTAATATTTTAAATACAAAGCTCAGTATTCTGCTGACCCTCCCTAATGTTATGTTACATTTCAGACTAACATCTGACTGATGGCCCAAACTTGGATCAAATTTGCAGCAGGTACAAATTATGCAGGGCATGATTCCTAGCAAATCTAGTTGGCTAAATGCCCCAGAGTTTTCTTTCACATGACTATTTCCTATCCAGTACAGTGGTGAATATCAAGTGCAACAATGGGAATTTTTTTCTCTTATGACAAATTCTGCATTATTTCTCAATAATAAGCACCATAAATAAATTCTTTTTTCTCAAGACTTAAAAGTCCATGTGATGTCAAAATCTACACAGTTTGGTATCACTAATGGGTGTGTTACCACTGCCTCCTGTGTGACCTTGTACAGTGGTATGGCATTTGTTAGCTTGTTCAAAGGCACTACAACCAACTTGTAAATTTAGATTTCATGAGAGAGTTTTTGTTTTTAAGCAGCAGGACTGCTGGCAGCACTGTGTATGTTGTGTGCAATTGCGTGTGGTGTTTTGTGCAATATCATCTGCAACATTTTATTGTAAATCATCCCCCCCGTTCCTCCCCAAAATGGGACTAGACTCTTTAAGGGTGAGAATAGATTTTAAGAGGATGATTGAGAGCTAAAACTTCATGGGGCCTCAAGATAATATTCCATCTGTAGAGAAAGAATAAAGAATCTGCTGCAAATACATTAAGATTAATGCAGTAATCATCTGCTGGCATGGCACACCCTGGGAAAGAGGCTAATTAAAAAGGATTTGTGGAAAGTCATGGAGGATTACTCTACTAAAAGCAGTGGCAAGATATTTGGGTTATCAGTGATTTTTAAAAGTTCTAATTAAGGTTCTAGAAAACAGTTTTACCAAGAAATTGAGACCTCCAATTTTATCTACACTGGAAATACTCTTCATATTAGTTCTGCAATCATTTACAGCTTTAGGAAACTTGGAAAAGTAAGGACTAGCATTCTAATATCTCAAAACTCTAAATCTTCTTCCCATAAACTGCTGGGGTAATGACTTCCATGTACATCAGTGACATGGTCTGAAGAGAGAAGATAGTAAAGTTCTGCTGATTTCTGCTGAAGCATGTGATGCACAGGACATGGTTCCCAGCAAATTAAACTAGCAACAAAATTAAGGAGCTGAAATGCTAGCTCTGCTCTTCTGACAGGCATTAACTTTGCCCAAAACACATGGTGTTGAGTTTTTAAAAAGAAAACTAGAAAATTAGTCAGAGGGCACCTCATTTTCCACCTCTTATCCATTGAGGACACTGCTGTGCACTTCAGGAATAGGTGTTCATACACCTGGTTTTCACCTGCCACCAGGAAAAGCTAGACCTTTCCTTGCATTCAGGGAAGGAAATAGTTCACTTACAGAACATCTGTAGCATGATCAAAATTGCATCTAACAGCAAAGAGGGACAGAAACAGGCAGATGTGTTTTCAGAAGTAGGCATCCTTTGGAGTGCCATTTGTAAGAAGAGACACAGATTGTGTCCCTGAGCACAGAGCCTCCTGTGGAAACAACTCAGGTGCTCCCTCAAGCCCGTCTCAGTCAATCACAAGCTACAGCATATGTGCAAGAATGTTGCATTTCTGCACTTTGTCCATCACTGAGCCTTGCATCTTGCCCTGGCTTCAGAGCAAAAGATGCTGCATTGTCAGGGCCACCCCAGCCAAGGCTCTGGCTGAGGAGCGTTGAAGGGTGGTACAGAAGAGTAAATTCAAGAGGTAATCCTTACAGAAAACACAACCTCATGTCATGATAGGGCCTCCTGTTTGGAAATCAAAGTGTCTTAAATCCCGAGGCAGAAAGAGAAGAAAACCTTCCATGTAGAAGCAGCAAGAACCAAGACAAAGAACCTTTATTCTTTGCTTGGTAACAGCCAAGAGAGATACTTCATGGTTTTGTAATGCCCTGAGAGGGCAAAAGTAGCTTCGTGCACAGATGTGGTTTGGTGGGAAGAATGATGATGTGCATTTAATTCCTATTTTGGATTACTGGGGCATGATGACTAGAGAGGGTCATAAGCCATGAAGTTCAGATCCAGGTCTGAGACACTTTAAGCATTGCAGAGCATGGGTTGACAGGCCTGGGGCTTGGGTTTTGCTCCAGATCATTGGAGAGAAAATGGTCAGCAGCACAATTTAGCTCTGGAATTATTCCTGAATTTGTCTATATTCATGGTTTTGGCTTGGACCCTTTAGTGGTAAAAATTGTGAGTGAAAGCACCAGGGAGGAAGAAAAGATAACACAATGCATAAATTCCAGTAGCTCCTGGAAGAAATACATTTGACCTTTATTATCTACTAACTTCTAACTGTGATGCTTAACTGTGGTTTTTCCTTTTAAAATATTGTCCCTGACAGAATGGAGTCCAAGGAGAAAATAGACTCTGGAAAAAGTGTGAGACTTTGGGGAGACAGTTATTTACTGGCAGTTTCAGAACCATCCCTGCACTTCTAATGATATTTCATTTGTCAAATTCAGTGCAACTTGGTGACAAGCCAAGCTTATTCTGTCTGCCTTTTAGCTTAGAAACATCCCTTTGGTCTCTTGCTCTCAAGAAGCGCCTTTAATTCATTTGAGATTAAAAAAAAAAAAAACCAAAAATTGCAGCTTGTAGATAAAAAAGTGGCCTGAAGCTCTCATGGACAAAATTTCTTATTTTATTGTGAAAAATGAGTTAAAATTTTGAACTGCTGTTAACACCATGTGTAATGAAACACGCTCCTCCCCAATAGTACTTCAAAGGGAAATGTATACAGCTTTGGCAAAAAGAAAAACCAACCCACAACTGGTTATGATTTTCTATGGACTCACCACTGTCTGGGATGAGGCCACCTAATAGGAGTCTGGTCTTAACATCCTTCCAGCACTGGATGAAATCTGTAGCTACTAAAGAGGGAATGGATCTAACTCATTATTGATGTTTTTTAACATGTGAGGCCTGGTTTGTCTACAGAACTTGCGTCACATTCCAGTGGTGGGTAAACCAGCTGAGCTATTTTGACTTCTGGTTAAAATACTGCTTTAAGCCTGTTGAAAGTTTTTGCATGTTTGGGTCTTGGAGCAGAGCTGTCAACAGAAACAGTCACAGGTTTTGTTTGGATTTAGGGAAAAGAAGAATTAATGAGAAGAGTTAGCACAAACAAAATGATCACACTTACCCCATTGTTCAGGAAAAAAAGAAGAAGAAAAGAACCCAGTGATTTATTTTAGACAGTCTGAATAGCTGGAGACAGAGAGCTAAAATATGGCAAGGAAATTGCTACCCTAAACAAGTTTCTGTGAGGGATTTGTTGATTTTTTTTTCTTTCTGCCTGAGTTATGAGCCCTTGGAATGCACATACCATTGAATTGCTTGGTAATTTGCACAAACATCTCTTCCTGAGGTCCTAAAGCCACTGTATATCCCTGAGTGGAAATACTAATATGATAGAGAGGGACCGAGTCCAACTGTTTGCCAGATAAACTTGTAAAAAACACAAAACACTCCAGCTTATCTCACGGAACTTGGGAGCAACTGAACATGTGCTGTCACACACAGAGCAGTGACTATGGGGATACACACACTCGCTTGCCCTTTGCTTGAAATCTTGAAACTTCTGTTCTAAGCTACCCAAAATCTCACGGAAGCGTCATTGCTGGGGTATTGAACACCTCCTGGCTGCACATCTGGTGATGTGACCATCTCTACTGAATGGGGCCTCTTCTTCCTGACAGAAATGTTGTTTGTGCAATGAAATCTTTTCTTTTGTTTGTGTTTTCGTCTAAAATATAAACACAACCATAATTACAAACATAAACAGACCGCAGTTTTATGGGATGAGATTTGTGTGGGTGGTTTGGGTGCCTAATTGCCATGTTCTGCACAAAGCCTGTGGTTCCAACCCTGAGAACCTCTGCCTGCAGACACTGAACCTTGTTTTCTCTTCCATTAGCTCCAAACTGCTTTGTGCCTAATAAATGTTAAATACTGGTTAACTACACCCCCCCAAAACACATGCCCAAATGGAGGCTACGAGAACTAAGCCACTCTTTTATAAAGGGAGCCAATGGCTAAATTCGATTTCTGGGACAGCAGAAGCAAGAGCTCAAATCTTTCTTTGCCTGATATGAAACAAACTGGTGCTTGACAATGGTTTCTCAAACTCCCAGGAGGCTAACTTAGCTGCTATGTTACAAGTTATCTGGGAGTGATCCCCCTGTCTCACTAGAGGGACTTACTCCACTCTGCTCCCTCACCTAAACTGGGACAGGGATAACACAGGAAGTAAGAGGGTACATCAGTAATCCAGCAGCTTGGATGCTCACCTGGAAGCTGGGCATCAAGCTGCCTTTCAACATTCAGTTACATCAGGGACACTCACAAGGTCCCAGCAGGGAGAAGGAGACCTAAACTGTAGGACCCCCTCCTCTTTCAGTGCTTTGTTTTCCCTGGGGAAGAGTGGGCAGACTCCCTTTGAACCCTTCCCCTAATACCCTGCCAGTCTCAGAGGCCAGGGAAGTGACCCACCATGAATGGTGCTGCTCACAGCCTCCACCCTGGGGAGGGACTGCAGTGACCTCCTGTCTCTGTGCCCCCTCCTCCTACAGCAGCACGGTTCCCAAGTGAGGGGTCAGCTCCTCCCTTGCAGGGTGCATGGGGGGCACCCTGACTTCCAGCAGTAGGGGATTAAGTTCACTGACTCACACAGCTCATCCTCCTGTCTAATTCAAAATTTATCTTAGAAAATTAGGCCTGAAAGAGACCTGCTGAGATCACCTCATATCATTTTCTGCCCACAGGCAGGGTCTAATGTCTATGAGCTAACCCCAACACATGTTTATTTAACATGCTTTGGAAGGCATAGGAGAAAGGAGAACCCATAAACTCATTCAGATTTCTACTTCACTGCTTTATACTCACAGAATTTATCTTTTTTGTCATACAGTCAACTAACTAATCCTTGCTTCAATTTTATTTTCTTCCTCTCCCAACATGTCTGAAAGAAAATATTAACTTGATGTAGAAATACTGAAATTAAATTTCAAAGTTCAATCTCCTCCACTGAAGCTAGTAATTAGTAGGCAATTTTTCAAAGCAAAATAAAAGGGAATTGCTAAAAAAAAATGTCTTAATGCTGTGTCACTGTGTATGGAACCTCCTTTTGGAGCTTTGCTGTGGATGTGGCAGCTCTCTGTTTATTTTGAAAGGATAAGTTAAGCAGTCACTCAAGGATGGGTAGGAAAAGCCTGAGGCTGGAGATTACCATGTAGCTTTCTAATTAGACTGGAATGAAAATAGGTCTAAATCCATTGAGTAAACAAAATACGTTTGCATACTTGGTAATTGATAATAATTATGGTTCCCTTTAACAACACTAAATGCTTAGTTGTTATTTTGTGACCTCAGGCAAATGAGTAGGGTATTTGTTTTTCTTAAGCTGACAAAATTTGTAGAAGAGGCCACCACAATGACATTCCAGAGCACAGGGAGAGCTGTCATTTCATCTGCTGGCTGGTAAAAAAATAATATATGATTTCATAATGTTATCCTACTAAATGCTTGAGGAATTGCACATCTCACTAGCTGGAAGGATTTGAGGGATTAAACACTAGTTTTACAGTTCTAACTGTGAACAGTCAAACTTGGTCTTACCTCAGTGCAGGATAGGCAGCCATGTACACCAGCAGCAACAGAAGAACAAGCCTGTTCTTGAGAAACCAGTGGAAAAGTCTGACTCTCATTTCTTTACATTGAATAAATTACAAAAAAAGCAATCAATAAGTCAACTTTTAAGATGCCCAAATGCAGACACAAACTATGTGGGGAACATGTGTTAATGGACAGGCAAAAAATACCTAAAGAATCATTGTGGTTATCTAGGGAGGGAATAGGAAAAAAACAAGGGTACATTCATACAATGGATGGCTGTTAAAAGCTGACCTTTTTCTTTGGGATCTGATTTTAATGGTCAGGACTCGCTTATGCAAAAAGAGGAGAAATTTTCAGCTGCATGAATAGAAGTTATGCAAAAGCACTCTCAAACCCACAAGCCTGGTTAACAAGGAGAGAGGTCGAGATTTGTATGTTGAAAGCATTACAGCAACCACACGTTGCCTCGTGCTCATTTCTGAAAGCCACTTGCCAGTGCAGTCCATGTAAATGTGCCACGGGACAAAACAGCACTCGAGGGACCAGTACAGTTTGTTAAACTTTGTCAAACTGATCCTGAAATTGACCCACAAAATGCCCATCTGTATGTGTGTGCACCTGTGGGGGTGGAGTGTGCATGTGCCTGGTTTCCTAAGGAAATGAAAGCTTAAGGGTTGCACATGTACATATTTATTAGAAACTGCACTGTGTGTGCAGATGACCATTTATCTAAACTTAAGAAACTCCCAGCTCTCAATTCCAGGGAGCCAAGGCTGGTAGCTCACCCACAGCCTATCCCAGTGAGATGGAATTCCAAATTGCCTGTGAAGCCCTGGATGTAGATATAGTAACATCACCAAGAAAACCCTCTCTTTGCAGAGCTGAAATCCCCTTTGTAGCAGACATGCAGCTGCAAGTTGATTTTGCATATTGAAAATTCTGGGGATTTGTCAGGGATATCACAAGAGGAGTTGATCTATCTGCACCTATAAGTGTCTCTGAACACTTTATGAGACAGCTTCTTTCTGCATTTTTGGTATTTGGGATTAAACTTGGCAACAGATGTGGTTTTCAGGTCTGGGAGATATTTAATTTCTGAACATGCTCAAAGCAAGCTGCTCAGTTTTCCAAAGATTTGGGAGATTCATATGTATTTAGAAATACTTCACTGCATTTTGGTGGATGAGTTCCAGATACTACAGTGACCTGCAAAATCTTCTAGCTACCTCCTTTATGGCAGCCTGGATTTTAGAGAAGGTTTTATTAACAACAGGCATAAGTCCTGTACAGCACTACCTGACAGAGCTGTTCTGTCCTGCTGAGTAGTCAGGAAGAACTGTTCTGCTGGGTAGTCAGAGCCTCAGTCTTATTTTGTTTATGTGAATAAATAAACTACTTCAGCTGTTAGCAAAACTATGATGAGCAATAAACATAGAGTTTTTAGTCTTCTAGAGGAAGGTGTTTACAGTAGTGGACGCTTGTAAAAATATTGGCCTAAAGGAAGGAGAGGTGCTAGCAGTCCAAGTGCTCCTTGGAAGAGGGAGAAGTAGATCAAGAGCTTAAATTTATTTACGTGTTAAACAAAATGAAAATAAAAATGAACCTCCCCAGTTATTACAGAGGTTTTATTCTCCATAATTTAAAAATGCAGGAAAATATTTTTATAATCTTAGGAGGCAAAGGGAATAAAACACTTTCATGCAACATCTGTACTCTGTTCACAACTAGAAACAGGGTACTACTTCTTCAGACTAGAAACCCCAAAGTTTCACCCTTCTTTTGTACATGAGAGAAATAAATCAGTCAGAAATACCCCAAAATAAAAGCACATTGTGTCTCTTCCCAGAAACCAAATAATTACATTGAAATAAGGTCATTTAGCTTTGTTTTAAAATCTCTGCCACCAAAACTTTAACAATTCCATGTAGAAAGGCATGGAGTTTTATAAATCTGCCTCAGTACCACTACCTGCACTAAACAGATTATTTTGAATACACATAATTTATTTGTCATCATGTCACTATTCTCAGGATACAGTGTTCAATTGATTTCATATACCAGAAATCTCATACAATACAGTCCTTAGCTAGGCTCTCATCCACCTGCCCACTAATGTTGTCCTCTTTTAATATAAGAGGACAACATTAGTGGGCAATACAATATTCACAGGTACAACATGGAACAGAAAGAAAAAAAGGACATTTTTTCTTCATTGTCTTAAAGGTATCCTTCAATAGTAAACTAGAAAATAATTTCTATAAAGTTAATTTAGTTCATAGAAAAAATGCCTTAAGATAAACAAGAATGAACAGTCTTAAACTAGCAGCCATTTATAAATCTGTATAGAAGAACTACACATACATGTATAGTCCCAAAACTATGTAGCAGTTGGATGTGAGTGGTTCATATTCCAGCACAAATGAAGGCTTCCCATTCTGAAAATACCTGCAGAGGCAAGTGGATATTCTCAAGTTCCTTAATACTAATCTTTTGCTAGGAGAATTGTAATTCTAAATCCTATTTTGAAGAAGCCCAGGAAGGTAGGGAACAATGACTTTCAGCAAACACATCCTCACTTTTAAAGAAAAAACTACAGAGGGAAATGGTGGTGATATTGACATTTCCAGATCTACCTTGTTCTGTCACCCAGAAGGAGACCAGGTTAAATTACTCCATGTCCATTTACTGCTTGTTTGTTTTTGTGGGTTTTTTTAAGCTGAACTAGAATGATGGAAAGATTTTTAGATGCAGCTTTCAGAAAGGGAGTAAGCAGGCAAGGGGGACAATTTTTCCTCAGTAGCCACCCAGAAGCCCATCCCCTCAAGAAATAGAGAGAGCATCTAACCAGAACTATCTATGTTTCTTATTGATCTGATTTTTTCCTTTTGCAGAAGACTAGCAACAACTACAGAAGTCAAAGATCTATACAAAGGTAGAAGGGAATCTTTTTCTTGATTCTTAAGAAGAGGCAATTGAAAGATGGGAAGCAGCATGCACTAGAGGTCTATCTTTCTACTCCTCTAGTAGAAAGATACTGGATCTTAATCCAGTGCAAATGAATGGATAGTCAGTCATGAAAACTGTGGAAATAGAGGTCATTTCACACAGCCATTTTGAAAGGCCAGGTCCCTGATAGTGAAGATGTGGGTTGACTCAATCAAATCAGTGCATCTGGGATGACTTGTGCTAAGCCAAAGGACAAGCCTGAAATTTTTACACTTCTTCTGTCTGCACTTGACACCAAGTGGGGATTTCTTTGTGTTTGAGATAAATTGAGTTCCAGTGGCTGCTGTTTAAAATTTTTTAAAAAGTAAATTTTAGCCATTGTTTTCCTTATTCAGGAGGATACCTTTGAAGTTGGAATCTCCAGCTCTTCAACTCAACCTTCCAGTAATTGATGTCATATGGCATAAAATAGGAAAAAAAAGTGTCAAATTCATTCCACATTCCTTTCTCTTTGAGGTGCTTGTTGCAAAATTCCATACTACATTAATCAGCAGAGGTGCTTGGGTCAGAGTTGGTTGCGCTTTCTCAGCCAGAATATTTACTTTTCACTTGCACTTATGAAAGAAGACAGACAACTTAAGATGAATTATATTACCCAATACCAGTGCTTTGACTGAAGCATGCATTCAGTACTTACTGACTGTGTTAAGGTGCACTTATGGTACTTTACAAATAGAGACATTTTACCACATTAGTTGTAAACTGGTTAAACTGTAAAGTGGGTATCTATGTAGATATAATTTTTACACATGCAGATATTTTATTATGCACTATCAATTCAGAAGTAAATTACTGAAATCCATTATTCTTCTCAGAAAGTACAGAATCCAGTATTTGGTTATCCAGACTGAAAACAACTTGGTTGATGAGTAGCATAATGAAATTAGTCATGACGCTTCACAACTGAAGAAAAATCCTTCCCTAGAGACAGTTTTAATAATCTGGCCTATGGACTTCTGTACAACTTCTGTAAGAGCTGCTGCAGTCCTCACCATTGAGATATTTGCATGCCAGGCTGGTAGGAACAATTTGAAATGTAATGTTCAGAAAATATTCAGAGAAAAAAGTGGCCTGGGAGCAGATCCTGAGAGTGCTATTTAAAGGGAAGAGCACCCAGTTTCCCTGGCCAAATTTGTTCCACATGAAATAAATTACACTATTAGCAGAACAAAACACAGCTAAATGTACATAGAATCAGGCAGGGTTCAGATTATTAGAACCACATCCTGGAGTGCAAACACGGAGCAACGCTGCTGTTTGGTAGAAAGGTCAGGGCCATTTTCACCTGTGTTTGATATTCTCTGAACTTAGAAAATATATTAGAGAGAAGAGACATGCTCACATGTTTGCACATCAAAAGCAGTGCTGTTAAACTGAGGGCCTGGCTCAATAAGCACAAGACCCACCCATGAGTATAAGCCTTCTTGAAGCTCTTTTACTGCTTCAGGAAGAAGCTTTACAGTTGCAGAACAGGGCTGTAATATTAAATTAGACATAAATACTGCATATTGAAATGGCTAGATTTGGAAGATAGACAGTGAAAATCCAACTAAGGCAAGATTTTAGAAACTTTGAATGTCACGAATGATTCAGCAGACCTGAGGCTATGTACAACAACAACAACAACAACAACAACAACAACAACAGAGCTGGAGAATGTATCTATTTTATTTGGGTTAATGCAAACACACCCTGAGCTGGCCCTTTACTTTTGCATCCCCACACTACCACATAACTCAAAGTGGTTTTTTTTTTTAGTATAGGCTGAAATTTTGCAGTAACATCTTCTGTATGAGATCCACCAGCAATCACCATCTCTTAAGTTACCCTGCATGGTCTTCTGCCTTCTTCCAGTGGAAGGATGAGCTGCTTAGGCCAGAAGCCATTTTGACATCATTGTGCAACTCATTAAAATCCCAGCTGAAATCAAGACCAAAAATAAATGGTTGTGAAGCCTGTTTTTCACATTCAAAACATACTTATGGGAAAAGGAACCAACCCTATGTATGATGATTACGCTCTACATATTTTCTTTTGAGATAAAGAGAAGCTACCCCAGCAAAAATGAGATAGTCTGGAAGATTATTAGAATGCAATACATAGTATTGGTCTTGTTCTTTTAATATCTCTTCTTTGAAATGAAGTCATGATTTGTAGCTAGGTGGTGGTTTTAGAGAAGGGTTGCCTTTTTTCGTTATGAGGTCAGAGACCACAAATTATGCAATAATCTCAAAAGCTTGTCCTTAATGATCAGTTTACTAACTGGTGGGCAAATATTTCCTTCAAACTTTTCTTTGGTAGCAATTTCAAACCATGATTCTAGGGGATTTTAGATTATAAAGCTTTTTGGTTTTCTCCTGTGTCCTCTAAAGAAGAAGATGGAGACTTGGTTCCAGAACCAGCAGTAAATAACTCCATGCTGAGCATGTTCTGCAGCTCCAGTTCTGTTAAATGTGATGCTGATATAGATTTACCAGGGAGAATTAGCAGGCCCTGGCCCTCTGGCCAAAGGCAAGTGTGGCAAATGCCTGCAGGAGGAGGGTGGATGTTGAACAGCCATGCACATCTCCTGGTCACACCAGGGCTCTCCTCAGCACACAGCACAAACAGCCTCTGCTGTTTGCCTGAGTGGAGGAATGTGGGGTGTAAAACATTCATCAGTGTGGTAAACCCTCTTTCTTCTCAATTTAATAGTAAATCTGTCACAAAGGAGGACAGAAAACCTTTGGTCTTCCTGCACAAAGACCCACGGACTTCTGTGCTACCAGCAAAGACTGTATCCCTCCCTAAAGAGATAACTCCTCTGATGGTGAACGATGACTGCCTGCCAGCAAAAGGAGTCTTCTTTCCTGTGTTATGACATTCAGCAGGATTGGGTTGAGTAAATTAATAAAGCTTCTTCAGCAGCACAGCTAGTACCTGCTGAACTAGCCCTGTGTTCCTAGAAACTAGCCTGTTTAGAAGAAGCTTCAGGACAGCCACTGCATTTCTTTTTCCCTATCACTTGGTTTAAGGAGATGTCCCCACATACATTTCATCCATGCTAAGCCTCTCATAACTGAATAAGAACTAGTTGCAGAAAGTAGCTCCCACAAGCTCCTCACAGTGAGGCCCTTTGCAGACTTCAAACCCAAAGGGCTGACTCTTAAACACTGGCAAGGACTTGGCAGATGCTTGGGAACCAAAAAGGTGGCATATAAGGATTCCTCATATAGGGTAGCTTTAGGTATGGAGTCAAACCAGGAGGCAAATTCTAGTTAGGTACCCAACTAGGAGGATGAAAAAGTTGAGATTTATTGCGGTGATAGCTTCAATTTAAGCAGAAGCCAAAGCAAAAAGTAAGAGCCAGTTGTACTGGTATTTGGGCGAGAATCATCATGCTGCATATTTCCATTTGCCCTCCTGTCCTAGTTATTGTCCTACTGTATCCAGCGAGCAAGCTAAACTGAGTCTAGCCTTCCAAGCATGCCAGTTGCAGTTCAGAGGACTGAAACAGTGGGTTTCATCTCTTTGTGAAGAATAAAGGCAAAGCATAGGTCACAGGTGACACTATACAGCAAACTTTCTGAGTCCATTCTGCCCCTGCCGCTCTGCACTGCAAGCTGAAAACCACATCCTGAATGTGCGTACATGACCCCGAAACTCCCGGTGTGAGGTGTGATTTCAGACTAAAAAACCAGAAAGATACATTTTGTCATGGCAACTAGCAAGGCAGTCTACTGATACACAGAGCAGGATATTGATGCATGAGTCAGTTCATCAGTGATGGATTTAAGGGTCTTTTACATATTGCACAAATTAGTAGAAACAGAAGCCCGGAGAGAGTAATTTTCCTTCTACAGTATCTTTGCCTTCTGTATGCATTCCATCAAATGAACAGGCTTTTCAAAAGTCCTGGGAAAAACTTACTGACTGCTTTGAGCACTGAGATGCTTGACTGCAATGAATCATTTTCTGTTCCTTGCTGGACCAGGGAAGAGGCCACATTGTATTCAAAGGATCAAAGTGGCAGAGGTCGTGGTCGCCTAAGCAAGCAGGCTGTGACAACTTCACAATGGATGAATTTTCACTTGGCTGAACCTTAGGGACCGGAAACTGGCCCCGATTTTTCTACCACTGCTACTCTAACTACCAAATCTTTCCTGCTCCCAGAATTCCTGGACCAAATTTTTACCTGGAAAGAACTCAAACATATTTTGAAGATGTGATGATTATTATTTTATGTGTTTTCTCCTCTGCATGTCTGGCTCCTACCAGAAGAAATTGTTTGAAGAGAGGGAGAAGCAAGTCTCAAACTCCAGCTCAGCTTTGCTGGGCCAGGACTTTTAGGTATCTTGGCCATGATCCCAATAAACATTCAGGGGTTGGATTCAAAAGGCTCAGGCCCCCCATTCTCAACTATCCATGCAAGGTGGCTGTAATGCAATTGGACACATTGGCTATTGCTGTCTTCCTGGAGCTGCAGCTGTATGTTGGCTGGGGGACCCCAAGATAGACATGTCCACAGACTCCATGCCCAGGTAACCCAGTCCCATTCCTGGCAGACACACATTTACTCCTGAAAGTCTAGCCCTCAATATTCACATGCCTAAGTGAGCCAAACATCCAAACCACCTTGATTTTTGAGGACAAAGACAACACAGGCCTTTGAGCAAGTGAAATCCAGCCTGGTGCTATTTGTAGCACTACAACACAGGCAATGATGTAGTGGGGGAGATCCAGTGAAAATAAAGGAGCCTCATCTATATGTAATAAATCAATATTATTACAATACATATATGAATGCAACTGCCAGCTACTTCAACACAAGCTTTATCAACTGGACTGGTGTCAAGAAACAGTAATGAGTCATAAAACTGAGCAGCTTCAGTGTAGCTTGTGGGTTCTCAACACCAGCAAGATCTTGAAGCAATAAAACACAAACACCATCTTTAGGACGTATGGCTAGTTTAATCAAGCAGTTATATCACATATGTCTTAAAAACTGGCATGCCTGATATAGTTTAGATTATCTGGGGCACCTGCTTACAGACATCTGAAATACATCTGAAATCTAGAACCACAACTATATAAACATGTCACATGCATGTTTGTTTTCATGTTCTGAAATGCAGAACAAACCCTGTGAGAGAAAACAACAAAGGCTAAAGCTGAGCTGAAAGCTGTCCAGAGCTGCAGGTGGAAAAATTCCTCTCTCCAACAGGTGTCTTTCACTGTATCACCATGCAAAGCAAAGGCTGAAAGATGCAGACATACTTTTTACTTGCCCAGATTTTTGGGTGGTAATAAATAGAAAAAAGTGACACAAAATCACAAGTTTTTACGGAACTCTAATTTTTCTAGATAGTAAAATAATGAAACATCTACTGTCATACTCAAAGAGGAGAACTGAAGTCAGCAAACAGAGCAGCCTCAAAGCCTGAGGGAAAGGGGCAGGAGGAGCACTTGCTACTCACCATATGAATGGCAAGCAAAGAAAAAAGCAGACCTGACCTTTCAGGGAGACCTGGAAACAGCCCCAAGAGCGCCGGTCATTAAAACAAAACAAAACACACAAAAAGGCATTAAGAAAACCTCACTCCAGTGGGAAGAGGAAGTGGTTTAAGGGGATTAGCTCCCAAAAAACAAAGCTCCACTCTTCCTCAGACTGCTGAGGAGCCCCAGAAATCTTCTATATTGAACAGGGCTGTGAAAATGGACAAATGTTGGCAACCACTCAACAAATGATAGTAATGTGAGGTGACATCTCTGGACATCAACCAGCCAGCACACAATTGTCTCATTTTCATGCTGTGTCAAATTAAATTTAGACTTTAGCGCTTTGCTTGTCTTGTGCTGTTACCTCCTTTCCAGAGCAGAACACAGCAGAACATTTACAGATTTACACTGACTTTGACCTGCAGACACAAATGCCAGCCCACAAAAATGAGTGCTGAATCATTTCTTTTCCTAGCTGTGACCTTTTTCCCCCCCTTCCCTTCCATGTCAGACCATTTCTTCATGAGAGGCTCTCCTGCATCTGTACAACAGAAGCATTTGGGAAGAATTGGTGGTTTGCACTGAGTAGCTGCAGGGACGTTTTCTCAACCAGGAGCCTTTCATGTTGGGCAACAAACACAGTGCCCCTTTTCTGACTGCCTTACAACAACAACAACCATAGCAGCCACCACAGCAACAACCACAAAGCCCAGGACAGCCCAGTAACCTATTTCACAAAAGTGCAACTCCCCAAAAACTTGTGATGTTACGGAGTGGCAAAACATTGATTGGATACAAAATAGACATCAGTTTTGTCTTGGCACTGTAAAAATGTGATAACTGATTAAATCTTCTCTACCTTGGGACTAAAGTGATGATACAGTGGAGTCCCAGCCACACTTGGGTCAGCTTTGATAGGACCCCCTTGTTCTTTTACTGGAGTAACAGCCTCTTCAACTGGGCAAACCCAGCCCATCTGGAAGTACTGTTACTGAAACCAGACACTTTAAAAGCCTTGGTGCTTTTTTTGGAGCAGCCATTAGGAGTCCAGTGTCTTGCTTCATCAAGGCAAAAAACATCAATCCCTTCAGTTGCAAAACTAATCAGAGATTTGAGCTTTAAAATGGGAGGGAGTTTATGGACTCAAAACAGGGCCAAAATTATAAGTCCTTGAAGATGCTTAGCTGATTGTGTGACTTCAGGAGACCCTGAATTTGAATCTGACTGAACAAAGAGCACTTGTAGAGGTGGATGAGTAAACAGAGACATCAAAATGAAAGCAGACAGTGCCAGTTCTGGGTAACTGCACGGGGATTTTTGAAAAGAGCTATCAGTATGACTGCTAGATTAGATCTGAATAAGTCTGAGTTTACCACTGAAAAAGAGAAGATATCTTGTCCCAGCTGCTTCTGCTCAAGCTGGAAATACTAGAAAAATTCCCTCTGCTTGTGGCATTTTGGCACTTCTGAGTTCAGATGATCAGTACACAGAGATGAATAAAAATCAGGGAAGGACCTGAACCAGAATTTTATCCACTATCCATGTATTTGCATGGATTTTTACATTGCACATGGATCAAACTTTGTGGATAAGTTCAATGGGAGATGGATGCAGGAGAGAAAAAAGCACAGCAATTTCTCAAAAACATTGAAAAACTAACTCCTCTGCAAGAGAATTTTGTAGTACAAGTAGACAGAGACTTATCAAGGACCCAGTTCTGTGAAGCACAGACACAGAAATTAATAAAGAAGGACTTGAGCATGTGTGTAAAATCAAGCATGTGCTCAGTTGCTCTGCTGATCAGAGAGTGTAGATTCTACTCCCTAGCAGTCATTTCCCATTTGGAAACCCTTGTCAGGAAGAGAAAGGGGAAGAAGGAGGGCTGTTTAGCACGATATTTTTAGATAGATTTTTAATGGAGTATTTGTTAAGCTTTCTTCCACCCTGACTCCCCCCTGCCCGCTGTCTGGGTTTTGTGTGTGTTTTTTTAGTGGCTAGCAATGCATCACAGTGCGGCTGCTGTTTAAATATTTGCCTGAAAAAAATGTAGTCTGTGCTTAAGAAAAGTGGTTTGGCACAAACTGGACATTTTCAAACATCCATTTACCAGATGGATCACTTTGTTCAATCACAAAGAAAAAAAAAGATGGTGAAGGAGTTGAAAATCGAGTGGAATGTTCCTAAGCACACAGCATTGTTTACTATCTGCATGTCTCCTGGCATCCTGTGAGAAACTATCAATAGGCTCTTCAAAAATGTTCCTTTCCTTTAAAAAGTCTGCATTTTAACTATAATAAAAAGGCAGTAAATATATTCTACAATAGCCTGATGGAAAAATGTGCTAAAGTATTTCTATAAATCAAATGTAGAAGTTTGGCATTAGCTCTAAGGCAGTAAATTTAGTAAATTAGGACCAGATGATTTTAAAATAGAATCTTACATAACTTTCTAGCATGATATATATTTTTTTTTAATTCAACACAAGTTTGTCTGTCTTCATAAAGTTATCTTGGCTGCTACCAGAATGTGGTTCAGTCTTTAAGGACCATATTTTTTGTTATTTATCAAGTGTAGAATATTTAAAATATCAAAGTAAAAAGTGGAACAGATTTCTCAAAAGGCAGAAAAGGCCATAATATGTACGGATCCACATAAGGTGTGGGGTGTTTTGTATCCCTGATGCCCCTGACCATTTCACTCCTATTATTTTGATTAATAATAGTCTCTATCTCTATTCATCTTCCTTTTCTTGCCCTCCTTCCCGTTTCCCACAAATTCAAGGAATTGTCTCCCTCCATCACTCTCTAGAGCGGTTACAGCTCCTATAAAAGTAGCTTGGTCCAACAGACTTCTCCCTCACCCATGTGCTTAGGTCAGGAGTCGGCATTTGGGACCTTGCATTTCTTATGCTAACCCACTTTGATCTCTGCTCCAGATCATCCATCTCTGAGAAATAAGGAAAAAGAAATTACAAGAAGAGTCTAAGGAGCCTATGCCACCAGCTTCAGTCTAAACCTTTTGGCCCTATCCACACATAGGGATAAAAAACCTGAAACCTGCTCTCCCAGCAGAAACCTTTGACTTTCATTTCTGTGCCAACATTTACCCCACCAGACAGCCACGTCAGACCAGAGCTTATGTTCTGAGGAGAGGGGATTGCATACATATGTCCTCCATGGTCTTCTTTTTGGGCAAACACTCAGCCATACCATGGTCTTTCACTGGAGGCAACAAGTTCTGGAATAGCTACTGTGGAGCCATCCCATAGTGAGCAGCTGTGCTCACTATGGTGCTACAGTGACTGGGAAAGCATGACCGAGGTCCTTTTACAGAGCACCCTTACTGAGCCAGAGCCAACACCCTCTGTCTCAGAACTTGCAGATAAAGGAGCCTCTCCAGCACTGACTCATGGCTTCCAGACAAATGTACTCCACTGCGTTATAGCACAACAAAAGAGCCAAGCCCCTCCTCCTCAAAAGCTGTAAGGACACATAGAGACAGACCTTTACAGCTCCCAGACAGGGTTGAAATCTGAGGATGTGAAGTGTCAAATCCTTATGACTCAAGCCCTCATCAGGCTTCAGAAGCAAACACCATGAGTCAGCTGGGATGTAAGGGAAAGGGCAGACAAAGACAAGAACAGAGGTGTTGAAGGTGAGGCCAGCAAGAGTTGTGCAGTCTCTTCCTTTCATATGATCCCAAGACTGGTGCTTCCATCACCTGTGCAAGTATCCAGACCAAAGGAAGCAGAAGAATAACTGTGGTGGGTGCTTGTGAGGGCTGAGTTATCTGCAAGTGCTGTCTCCCTCAGCAGAGGCAGCCTGCGAGGAGCCAGTGAAGTCCTCAGTCCAAGGTTTGGGATGCTACATGGCACGGCCAAATCCTTGTCCCAGTCAAGATGAGAGAAGCTTTGCCAACGGGAGCATGCTCTGTCCTTTTCACCCCGTCTTTGGCTACCCTGTTGCTGGAAGCATTCAGAGTTTGCAAATGGAAAAGAGAGGGAGCAGAGTTCCCACATTCCTTCTCTTCTAGCATTGTTTCCTGAGAGTCCTGCAACACACAGCAATGCAATGATCTTTTCTCTAAATGACACCACACTGAAATGCTTGTTAAAAATAACAGAAGAGGAGGAGGGGTTTGAAAGTCAGTCATTTTCCTTTAAAGAATGATTTTGGGAGAGTAGACCATAAACAGATTTAGATGGCAGCAAAGAAAACCTTTTTTGGCAGTTTTGTAGAGATGCAAATTTACGCTGAGTATGAGATGAGAACTTAAACACCAACACCCAAAGAAGAGAAAAATAATTCAGACAGTGTGAGGAATTTCATATGCTGTCCTCTGTTGTTATGGATATCAACTGATCTCCACAGATCTGTTTGAAGCAAAAGAGAGAAAAGATGATTGCTTTCCTATCTTATATCCTCCCTCTAAACACCTCCAAACAAAGGAATTCCTCAAGCTTCAAAACACGTCTAGGCTGAGACTTCATGGGAAGCTTGGCAGTAAAGGCAAACCAGAATTTTCTCCACTGTATTTTTTTTTAATCCCAAACTTGCATTTAATTAAAGTTTTATTTTTGCTTCTCCTCCTACTGGAAAAAACTGGCTGCTGGCTAGTGAACAACCACTGAGCTGATGGCCTTACCAGAGAGAAATGCTTTTGGTTTGAAAGAGTTGCTGATGAGAGATCGGGAGAGAGAAAACATTAATATATAAAATACAGCAACAGCAAATTTTTTTCTTTTTCTGAAAGAAGTGTGGGAGATTTGCAACAAAAGGTTTTAAAAACGGAGAGAACAAATCTAACAAGCTTTGCAAAAGCAAAATGGCTAGTCCAGTCACATGACAATTCCTTGAATGATGTGTAAAACTGATGGACAAGTTATAGTTAGGAGAGATTTTTGGGTCATTACTGATGCTTTGCCAAGTTAAAGTAATGTGCACTTTGCAAATTGGAGGAAGGAGAGAGTATTTTCACAAGGCTGGCTTTGGTCCTGACTCCCAAAATGGGGTTAGGACACATAAATGCTCTGTACAGAGGATTCATGGGATTTCAAGGGTTTTTATGCAGTATTTTAAATCTATCTAATATATGTATGAGGAGTTCAACAAACTCCTCTATACAAACAAACTCTTTATACACCATTTTTATACCTTCATGTGTCTGTACAAGCTCCTTCCACAGAAGTTCAGAGAAAAGTGCTAGCATATGTGCCTGGAATTGGGCCTCTCCACCCTGCCAACTGCAGGACTAGGAAGGCAGGAGGAGGGGAAGGAGAGGTGGGCAGGAAAAGTAGACAGGAGCAGGGCACTATAGACTGGAAAGAGCAGAGCTGTGTGCTACTGTGTTCAAGAGAAAGCTTCTGGGGACTAGAGTTGCTGCCTATTACTCTGTGTGTAGGTGAGGAGGTGACAGAGATCATATCTCCTGAGAAAAAAGTTGCTGATCCTAGTCTACAAAACCTTACCTTTCCAGGGTGTCGCAGGAAAGTGAACCTTTTTAGTCCTGTCCACTCTTTCTTACTTCATTGTCCACACTCACACTCCTGCTTCCATTTAGAAACTCTTTTGCAGGTGGGTTATATGCTATTTAAGTCAGGACTTTGTTCCCACAAACCTAATATGCTGGGTGAATGTATTCAAAAGAAAATAAATACTTTACTCAATTCATTCCCATTTTAACAGTTTTAGTAGCCAGTGGAATAATGTAACATGCTCCATGTGAATAAAATCCCAGCTCTGGAGTTTCACCCAGCATGGGGAAAGTTCAAGTAGAAAGTTCAGGTAAAGATCTGAGCTTTTGGATGCCAGCACTATGACTTTTTACAACTGCATGAAAAGGTTAACATGCCTAAACTTTATACCCAAGTTTCTTGTCTGAGGCAATTCCGGTCCCAATTCTGGATTCCTTTCATTTCAAACAAGCTGTGATATCTAAACATGCATTTCCTCTTGAGCAACCTCCCTATATTACATTTATCATACTTCATCTGCATAACTGTGAAGCAGAGAGAACAGAAGTCCTTTGCAGTCTCCATAGTTGTGCCAGTTCTCAGTTTTTCTTAGGAAAAACAAGAAAAACTCTTTTGGCATCAGTAGGTTGAATGGCATGCACGCCACATGTCTGGAAGCAAGCTGGTATTTTTTAACCCATGCATTAAAAATATTCTGTGCTGGGGGGGGACATAAGGGAGTGTAGCCTGCGAGCAGGACTGTTAGACTGGTTTGTTTGTTTGGGAAATGAATAACCCTTTGACAGTATCTCTGGAAGGAAGAGGCTAGTGCGTGCTCCATGCTGACATTCTTTTCCCTCTCCACTCTTCCCTGCATACCTCACATTCTTCTTCCCCTCCCAATAACATCAGTTCCTAGGCAAACAGGCACTGGAGATCCAATCTGCCCTGTACCCACCTGGAAGCCACGGGCTTCTGCCATCTCTCACCAGTGGTGCACCAAATCTGCACCAGTGCACGTACCAAGGTTCCCAGAGCTCCTGCTTTGCCTCAGCTCTGCAAAGGGTGCATGACAACTCAGCTGCAGCTTGTGCTGTCCTCCACAAATTCCTCCCAGCACTGCTGGGAACATGAAGTGTTCCCTGACTCAAGTGCTCTACACCAGCCATGTCCATGGGGAGCTGCTGCACAGAACTGGAAAAGCTTTTCACAGAATGACAGAATATGCTGATTTGGATCATTGAGTCCGACTCCTGGCCCTGCATAGCATACCCCAAGGATCACACCATGTGTCCAAGAGCACTGCCCAAATGCTTCTTGAACTCTGTCAGGCTTGGTGCTGTGACCACTTCCCTGGGGAGCCTGTTCTAATGCCCAACACCCTCTGGGTAAAAAACCTTTTTCTAATATTGGCCTTGGTCATGGCAAATCTGGGAGGAAACTTCCAAAGGGGTCCCTCTAGAAAGCAGATTCAAGGAGTCCCTCCCACAACTGAAAAGAAAAGATTGGGTTAGGGAAAAGATTTCCTTGGAGAAAAGTGGAAAAAACCTGTTTATTTAATAAGCAAAGTATTCAAAAGCATAAAAAATGAATAATATTAAACAATAAAACCTCGTGCTGTTCTGAAGAGATGGCAAATTCAGAAAGTCCTTTTAATGGAGATTAGCTCGGCTCGCTCAGTCTCTTATCAGTCCCTCCTACACTGGAAAATGCCATGTCCCAGGCCCTGGTGGGCCACAGGTGTGAGCTCCCGGTGTTTTTCTGGGTTTTCAGTCCAGAGCAGGGCTGATCAATTCCAAGAGAAAGAAAAACTAAAGTCCAGGGAACTTCTCTGCCTCAGCCAGCTAAAAAAAAATCTAGCTAAAAAGCAAAGGAAAGCTCTCTCCCACTCGTCGTCCGTGCTGCAGACGACACAGTCCATGAGAGAGAATATGTGGGAGCAAGTGCAGTTTCTAAAAACAAACTCCGTGCCTCTTTTCCCCCTGANGGGTAAAAAACCTTTTTCTAATATTGGCCTTGGTCATGGCAAATCTGGGAGGAAACTTCCAAAGGGGTCCCTCTAGAAAGCAGATTCAAGGAGTCCCTCCCACAACTGAAAAGAAAAGATTGGGTTAGGGAAAAGATTTCCTTGGAGAAAAGTGGAAAAAACCTGTTTATTTAATAAGCAAAGTATTCAAAAGCATAAAAAATGAATAATATTAAACAATAAAACCTCGTGCTGTTCTGAAGAGATGGCAAATTCAGAAAGTCCTTTTAATGGAGATTAGCTCGGCTCGCTCAGTCTCTTATCAGTCCCTCCTACACTGGAAAATGCCATGTCCCAGGCCCTGGTGGGCCACAGGTGTGAGCTCCCGGTGTTTTTCTGGGTTTTCAGTCCAGAGCAGGGCTGATCAATTCCAAGAGAAAGAAAAACTAAAGTCCAGGGAACTTCTCTGCCTCAGCCAGCTAAAAAAAAATCTAGCTAAAAAGCAAAGGAAAGCTCTCTCCCACTCGTCGTCCGTGCTGCAGACGACACAGTCCATGAGAGAGAATATGTGGGAGCAAGTGCAGTTTCTAAAAACAAACTCCGTGCCTCTTTTCCCCCTGATTCACTCTCAGAGCCAGTCTTAAAGATGCAGAACTGAATATCCAGCATAAACAGAACAGATGACTGGGGATACAAGCATTATAAAGTCACCCTAGGACAAATATCCAACCTAAACTTCCTCTGACACAGTTTAACACCATTCCCTCGTGTCCTGCCACTTGTCACCAGAGGGTGACAAGTTTAAGAGATCAGTGCCTGCCCCTCCTCTTCCCCTCATGAAGAAGTTGTAACTGCAGTGAGGTCTCCCCTCAGTCTCCTCTTCTCCAGGCTCAACAGACCAAGTGACCTCAGCTGCCACTCATATGGCTTCACCTCAAGGTCCTTCACCATCCTCATGGCTCTCTTTGGATGCTCTCTAAGAGCTGTATGTCTTTTTCATACTGGAGTGCCCAAACCTGCCCCCAGCACTCGAGGTGAGGCCACCTCCAGCTCAGAGCAGAGCAGACCAGAGCAGGACAATCCCCTCCCTTGCCTGCCTGGCCATGCTGTGCCTGATGCCCCCCAGGACATGCCTGGCCCTCCTGGCTGCCAGGGCACTGCTGACCCATGTTCAGCTTGCCATTGATGAGAATAATTTCTGTGGCACTGATTTCCAGTGCTGGAACAGAGATAAATTTACTTCTTTTCAATTTTACATTATTTTTCTTTTCTCTGGAGTAAGATGCGTCCCTCATGCTGTTTTAATAGTCATTCCACTGTTTCCCTTTCCCATGTCCATTCTCCCCTGAGAAGGTGACTGCTTGCTTCTCATAACAAATGAGAACTGNCCCCCTCCTTTTTTTTTTTGTTTTAACTGAACAAACTTTCCAGGTTTTGTTCACGGAGTCAGGCTGGTGGCTTAGTGACAGCCAGTGCCAGAATATCTAAATTCCAACTGCCTTCCATGATTTCTCAAGCTAACAAAGGCTGGATTTACTTTCAAAACCTTTTGGGTGGGAGGACACCAGTATGTTTCTTTCTGGCTGGCATTTGAAGCAAAACAGAGAGGACAGAGGGAGCTGCATTTATTCCCCTTATCTGAAGGAGGGGCACTAAACAGGGCCTTGATGGTTGACTTACAAAGTTAAATGAGCAATTCCTGATGAAACACTGCATAAAATGCCCTTCTTAAGAATGTGAACAGCTTTTGTGCCTTATTGTGAAAGGAGGTGGGATGCCTGTAAGATTAGTTAGTACATATTAAAGTAAAAGTAGAATTCTAAAGCAAGGCAAGCGAACTAACCCTGTGGTTAAAAGGCATATTAGGCTTCTTAAAATGGCAAAGGACAGGCAAATTTAAGAAGATAATTCTATGTCACAATTTTTATTCTCACAATTAGAACCTTGCATTTAAATCTCACCACTACAATGACTGATACCCACTCCTCTGTTTGTCAGGACAGATTTCTCATACTGCTAAATGGAATAGAACACTTGCTTAAAAATATTTCCATCACTGGTCAAAGAAAAATTGAACAGACTTTGTTTTGGTTTGCTGAAATGCAAAATATTCCCTTCTTTGGGTGAGAACGAAATCTTTTTCTTATTATCTCCTAGTAAGGTGGGAGAGGGAGCCTTTCTATGTAGACAGACACAGAATCCTGCCCATGTCAGTGGTAAACTTTTGTTAATGTTCTTCTCAGGAAACAGCAGCGTTTCATCTTTTTTTAACAGATCTGTCCAAGCAAGCAAATTCCACCTCTCTGAGTGCGTGTACAAAACCATTCCACACTGAAGAAATTCCATCCACTGCATATCTGCTGAACTAGCCTGGGTAGCATTATAGAGGTGACAGGACATGAAGCTAATTATGACTCCTATGCTCAGAAAGAGCAGAGGCACTATAACTAAATTAATTTTAATCCAAACCCCCTGGCCAAGTATCACAGCAAGAAGAAATGCAGATGCCGCACAACATTATCCAAGAGATAGTTAGATAGTTAGGCCTTTGTGAAGGGGGGGGGAAAGCTCAATGTTTCCCAAACACAGAGCTCACAGACCCTTCCTGAAAAGACTCTCTCAACTGTGAGGGAGACACTCTGCTGTGTCTCTCTTTTCTCAGATTGTGTCAATGGGGAAACGGGAACAAGGGGATTTTTGTTTGAGTAACCTTTCAGAGCAGGATATCTGTCCCCTGGTCCCCTATCAATTGTCACAAGGTGATAGCTGGCTGATGTGCTTCAGCGGGCATTCCCTTCCCGGCCCACTGGCAGCTCTGTTCCATGCTGTATGCCGAGGGCTGCGGCAGGCCAGCTGCAGAGCCCAGCTGATAAGCAGTCCCTGTGGCTGCCCCACAGTGATAACTTCACCTGCTGCCACCTCCCAAACACCTCAGCACCCCAGCTGGCAACCAGGAGGGCAACGGGAAGACACAGAGCAGAGACACGACTGGAAATAAACCAAGCAATAAGCTCAGCAGGATGGGGTACGAGAGCAGGAGACAAGCAGTAGGTTGCCCAAATGAGCAGAGAGTCATATTAATTGCCTGCAGCAAAAGCAAAGAAACAAACAAAAGCCATTGACAGAGGCACAAGACGAAGTCACAGAACCCATTTGCTACTCTGCTAGAATTGCAGTGGAATAAATATGAGACAGTGAATCAAGCCATTGCTGTGCTGTGAAGCAAAAGAGGCACATTACATGAATTACCCTCCTGAGAACTTCAATAGGACCTTGTAGTTATAAATCCTGGCAATATAGCTCAAGTTGCCTCTGAAACACAGACATCAGTAATGCCTGGTCCCAGCTTCCTCATCAGCAAGTTGCATTGTATAATTGAGCTGATTATCCAAGGCAACCGACTCAAAACTTCCCTAGGCTGTGCCTGAAATACAATATTACACAGCAAAGCACGGCCGCCGCCAAGGTCACCAAGAGCAGCGGGGTGCTTGCACTAACCACAGACGTGCCTGCCGCAATCCCAACTTCTTACAGCAACAGGAGGAGCTCAGCTCAGGATCACCTTTACAAATCTCTCTTTCAAGGGATATCTAATTCCCGATATCCGTGATAGACCATGGAGCTCTGCCATGCTGCAGGCTCTGCTAGGAGTGTCCCTCGGAGCGGGAGTGTTTCACCCTGGGGGAAATGAAAAGCCTCCTCAGGGTAAATGGAGTAGGTGAGAGAGGGGGAGGGAGGGTGCGTGAATAAAATGAGCAGTGGAACTTCCCTGCGATGGCAATCTCTTCTTCTCCCTGTAAACTACCAGCTCTTGTGTCTGCTCCTTCAGAGGTGTAAAGTACAGCTACCAGTACAGACAGGCTTTGTGGGTTTGTGCCCAAAGTGTCATTCCAGTGGCATCTAAGTAAAAGTATTTAATAAGAGTTATGGAGAGTGATAAAGGCAAAACAATACACACGCAGGAGCACTCCAACTAGAATTTCATATTTACACATCTGTTACCTCATATTAAAATCAGTCAGGGACTTTTTACACACATTAAAAGCAATGCAAGCTAAAATAATAGCAGAAGGCACAGCTTCTCAAATGTGCTTAGGTTTCATAATGAGATTGTAAAGCATTCTGAAAAAACACCAATTAAAAGAAAAGTACCACTATTGGTGGGATGACTGGAAACCAGATGCGCTCCGAGTTTAAATATAGGTGAAGTCAGAAATATGATGTTTCCTATTTTTGTCTCCAATACTTATTTGGTTCTTGCTGATGTGGTTTTACAATCCTTAATGCATTTATCTTCATGGTATTGGTGCCATGGGAAGAGATTATACAGAGTTTATTCAAGGAGGGGGATCTGGATGCTAGTCCAGTACCATGCTAACACCTCAGCCATTGAATCCTCTCTATCTAAAAGTAATTTTCTACTCGGAGTATGAAGAGCAAAAACATGCAAAAAGAAAAACAGTGTTTCTTTGATTCTTAACTCTTCAATTAAGAAATGTTCCAAAGAGATTTGCACTCTCTTAATAGTAAGCTCGTTATACATAATCACTGGAAGAATTCCTCTCTTAATTAAAGTGTCTAAGGACACAGCATACAAGTGAGTTTTATTCTCTTGAAACTACCCACATTTATTTTGATGCTGCACTTAAAACAATCCTGCCCTAAACCCAGTGCATATAAAATATCATCTGTTTCACGTTTCTTCTTGGGAAATCAGAAGAATCAACAGCAACAACAAAAATGGAAAGAAAGGCCCAGAGAAAAACCCCTACAAGGGGCTGGAGCAGCACAGCTACAGCCCAGCCACAGTGGCTCTTCTGCACTGCAGAAAACAGGAGCTCTCTCTTCTCACTAATTTCTGACAAATATTTTCTACTGACAGGGACACACACCCATGAGCTATTACAGCATGTGCAGTAAAGAAGACAGCACAGGGTGAAAAAAAGCAATTTTGCATCCATTTAGTAAATTTGTAGAGTACAGCCACACATTTTATGCTGGAATTGGAGAACAGAGGAGATTGCAGATAAAAGTATGACATTCTTTATCAGTCAAGAAGCCATTTTAGCAATAGGATCCCTCTCTAGAGGATTAGTCACATGAGAATTTAAGGATAACATTGTACTATGGAATGTAGTTATGTTTGTAATCTGGTAGTACAAGATTATTCTTTGCTATTTTTCCTTAGGCCACCAGAAATAGCCTTGAGTCCATCTGTGACCTAAAAATGTTGGGTAAGATTCAGCTTAGGCAAAAAGGAGAGAATTTATTTCCTGTTCCTCCAAACAAGCTGGAGTATGTCCCACATACAAAGATTCCTATTATGTGCACCATATTAATCGTGCCTGATTAAGAGATCTAACTTGAAAAGCATGGAGGATCACCACACATCTATTTTCCCCACTCTTTCTTGCTTCCAAGATACCAGAGTTAATTATTACTCTCTTCCAAATAATCCTTATTTACAATGGTCACTCTTTATAATGGACATCTCCAGGCCATTAAAGCATTCTTGGCCTCTGGTGTCTAACCAGCGTTAAAATAGCAGCCAGGCAAAGCCCACACTTGGCAGACTGATTTGAGCAGTAGTGTTAAAAAAGATCATCTTCCGAAGATGAGTGAAAACAAAAATAATTGCAAAGACACAAACAAAGCAGAGTTCAGCACCTCCAAGAGCTGCATGTGAGAAAAATGCCTTTGGGAGGGATGGACAGAAAAGGTTTACAGAATCACAGAATCAGTTAGGTTGGAAGAGGTCTCTGAGATCATTGAGTCCAACCCTTGACCAACACCACCATGTCAACTAGGCCATGGCACTAAGTGCCACATCCAGCTGTTTCTTGAACACTTCCAGGGTTGGTGACTCAACCACCTCCCTGGACAGTGGATTCCAACGGGTTAACCACCCTTTGCATGAAAAAATTCTTCCTTATTTCCAACCTGAACATCCTCTGGACATCTTGAGGCTATGTCCTCTTGTCCTGTTGCTGGCTGCCTGGGAGGAGAGACCAAACCCCACCTGGGTAGGACCTCATGTCAGGCGGTTGTAGAGAGCGACCAGGTCCCCCACTAGCCTCTTTTTCTCCAGGCTAAACACCCCCAAGTTCCTCAGTCTCCCTTCACAGGACTTGTGCTCCAGACCCATCACCAGCTCCGTTGCCCTTCTCTGGACCTGCTCCAGCACCTGAAGCTCTTGCAGTGAGAGGCTCAGAAGTGGACACAGCACTTGAGGTGTGGCCTCACCAGTGCCCAACACAAGGGATGACTGCCCTGGTCCTGCTGGCCACACTAGCGCCGATCCAGGCCAGGACACCACTGGCCTCCCTGGGCACAGCAGGGAGGTGTGCCTGTCGACCTGCGCCCCCAGATCCTTTTCCACCGGGGAAAAGCAAAAGCTGCTTCGAAGAGGCACGGGCGGGGTCCCGGCGAGCAGGGCCGCCAGCCCTCGCTCTGCGCGGGGCGCTCTCTNAGCGGGGGCAGCGAAGGGGACGGGCTGCGGGGATCCCCCGGTGCTGTGCGGTGTTGGCGGCGGGGGAGAAGGAGCTCCTCTCGCTTTTCCCGCTGGTGCCGGCCCTGAATAACGGGGTGAGCCCGGGATCGCGGGAAAGGTGGCGGGGCGGTGCGTGGTGGCCAGGCGCGNGACTTGTGCTCCAGACCCATCACCAGCTCCGTTGCCCTTCTCTGGACCTGCTCCAGCACCTGAAGCTCTTGCAGTGAGAGGCTCAGAAGTGGACACAGCACTTGAGGTGTGGCCTCACCAGTGCCCAACACAAGGGATGACTGCCCTGGTCCTGCTGGCCACACTAGCGCCGATCCAGGCCAGGACACCACTGGCCTCCCTGGGCACAGCAGGGAGGTGTGCCTGTCGACCTGCGCCCCCAGATCCTTTTCCACCGGGGAAAAGCAAAAGCTGCTTCGAAGAGGCACGGGCGGGGTCCCGGCGAGCAGGGCCGCCAGCCCTCGCTCTGCGCGGGGCGCTCTCTCCGCGGCCATCGGCGGAGGGAAGCGGAGGAAGGCGCCGCTCCCGGTGTCGGTGTCGGTGTCGGTGTCGGTGTCGGTGCCGGTGCCG
>VZRH01005349.1:205896-250368 GCA_013397555.1 Urocynchramus pylzowi | reverse complement strand
CATTTAGAGTCTGGGGAAGAGAAAGCCAGGCAACAGGAGTACAATGCTTTTATTCCTCCCCCCCCCCCCCCCTTTTTTTAATTTTTTTTTTTTTTATTGTACACATGAAATAGAGGAACAGAGAATGCTAATGGCCTGCCTGGGGACATATAATCACTTCAGAGGAGGCTTAGCATCCAGGTGCAGATTTGGCTCTGTTTAACTGCTCCCAGTATTGTACTGGGGTCTGTCATTTCTTACTTTCATTGTGATACTCCATAAGGCCTCATTTGAAGAAATAATTGAAATGCTTATTATAGTTTAATTCAGAGTTTTAACAGTGGGACATAACAGGAACTGATTCATGGGTGAGACCCTGAATACATCTCTCCCTCACTCATGACTTTGCTTTCAGTGTGACTAAACCCAAGGTCATTTCTGGTCTAGAAATCCTTTCTGCTACGCAATCTATACACTTTTTATTCAGATATTTTCAAAACTTGTTCCCTCCCTCTCTTCCTTCATCTAAGCCTCTTTTATTGTCCATTGCATTCTTCCATCTTAACACTCAAGTCTGAATCCTCTGAAAGGGAAAATCCCTGTTGATTTAAGCAAGTGCAGAAATTTACATTACATGTGTCTCTACACCACTGTCTAGCTTTTGCACACTGTGTGAAATTCAGTGATTCTGTGACTATTTAAAGCAAAGAGAAATTTAACCCCAGGTCAGGTCCTGTTCTCCCATTCATGCACTACTTAAATGCCTGAGAACACAGAAGTTATTTTAACTAAGCTATGGAAAGACGGGAAAGGTTAAGCGTAAGAAATACTTGTGTTGGTTTGGAGCACTTCTTAGTCCTGCTTGTCTAAAAGCTACTTGCAGAAACTAATTCCTGTAGGAGTGCAGTTGCATGAGGGCAACATCTCAGTTCTTTGATGACAGCAGCTTGCTTTTGAGCTAAATCCCTATGTACAACAAAACGGTACCCCATCAGCTTCTCACAGGACTCCATTCCAGTATTCTGTAATCCAAGAGGTAGGGTCAGCCTTTTCTGAAACCCATCGGGGGCTGTGACTCCAAGGATGGAACAGTTACAGCTACAATATACTCTGTAGCAACAGAAATACCAGGGGGTTATGGTGATGAGGGAAGGACAGGGATGGGAGAGGGGATATCTGGCCACCAATTCCAATGCTCTTATCTCAGGCAATAAAAGTGCAACAGAAGCAAAAGGGAGAAGTCATTATCATAACAAGGCTTTTGTAGCTTGGTGGCTGTTCACATGCAAGACAAAATAAGAGGGGGAAGGAAGGAAGAAAAGGGGACTTGTCTGTTTACTAAAACTTCCAAACAGTGAAAGAGGAGAGGAAAAAAGCCCTGCATTCCTTACCTCATCTAAGCCAAAAGGAATGACGTAGATGTAAAGTATGAGGTCTTGATTATCTATTTTTAGATAATTTGTTGGGCAAGGAAGAAACCTAAATAGGGTTCGAAATGCCTGCCATTTGTGCTAAGGCACAGTCCTGTAATATATAGACTTGATTACAATGTCTGCACGCCAAGACAAACAAAATAGTGTCCCTGGGAAGAAATACAATATTCCCAACCAGAAGTGCTTGTGAAAAGCTGCTTGTAACCCTGGCAATGAAAGACTTTGAGTGTTGGACCATGTAAAAGGAAAAGAACTGTCTGTACTTTATTAACCAAATCCTCTCTGTTTCATTTATTCCTCACTCCTCTTCATTTTACTTTTTTTTTTTTTCAGTGTCTCAGCAATCACTGGGTGGCAATCAAACTCAGAAGTAAATAGAAACTGTAATGCCTTGTAAAATGCAGTAGGAGAGGAACAAACCAACAAGGGGAAAACCTGTCCAAGTTTGTGCCGTCTTTCTTACTGCCATGAGTTTAGAATGGAAGTTTCATGATTTTTCTCTCACCTGTGCACCTACAGGGTGGGGTGGCTGAGGTCTAGCAGGGCCAGGCCTAAGTCAGCAGCAGCACCAGTGAGATGTAGCCAGAAGGACTGTCCCCTTCACAAAGCTTGGAGGGCCACTGTCATTTTCAGGTTCTGGCTGTAGCCTCTGTGTGCCCTCCTTCCCCTCCCATGCCCTCCCTGTAGATCTATATTTGTGTACTTAATAGAGGTGAGTGCCCCAGGGTAGCTGAGAAACTCAACACACAATTGTGTGCACAGTTGTGTGCACTTGCCCTTTGTAGGATAGCAGAGTGCTTTTAATTCTGTTTTATAATGGAGCTGCTGAGGTTTAGGGATGTTACAGAGGAAGAGGAATAGCCATCACAAAGCATTGCAGCCAACTGCATGCAGTTTTTTTGCCTGATCTCTCAACTTCTATCTTTTTATGCTAACAGCTGCTCCTGAGTAATGTAGCTGTGCATTTATTGAATCAGAAACTGGTAGCCTAATCTGTCTCTGTCCAGTAGTTCCTAGTATTTGATAGGGAAGCAGAACAACCAAATGAACAGCCTTCCTTATTTTTTTGATAGTTCCAATTCAGTTTGATTCTAGATAGTACAAGAGGCATTAGATACTTGTCTGAGGGGGTTTTACTCTTGCTTTTAAGGTCCTGCTAGAGGTTGCAGGTTGCACGTTAGACTATTACTTGGCCTAGAGGTATCTTGACTCAACTCTGCTGATTCCAAACAGTGCCATACTATCAAAATACTCATTGAGGGGGACCTATCAGGGGACCTATCAGATCAGAGAGCAGGAAAACTGCCTAGTAGTAAGACTTTATGGAAACATTTTCTTCAAAAGAAAAATGAAAGCACATTTCAGTGGTTATTGTCTTAGGCTGCAGAGCTCTGCTGTTTTGCAGAATATAGGCTAAATGTCAGAGAAGTCTCATGAAGTGTTATTGTGAACTTTTTAAAGTGTTGGAGCACAGTTCCTAAGACTGCAGACAAACTCGTCTTTGGAATCTTACCATCTCAAGCCCAGTAACAAGTGGGGTTAGAAGACTATACTTGCACTCATATCTGATCACTGAACACTGAACTCCTGTGTGTGGTGTCTGAGGAGACATTTGTATTGCCCGTGCTCCGTTATAAGTACCAGAATAATTGCAGCAAGGCCAGGTGCATCTAGTGTATACAGAAAAGTAGCAAACCAGGAGCACAGAACTTCCTACTTGTCATATTGCTGTTATCAAAGGTGTTAAGGGCATGGGAGTGCCTTCTGCACACAATAGATGCGCTTAGGTCACTTAAGAGCTAATGTGAAGTCACTTTTGCTTTGCTTATTTTATTTGGACTAACTTATCACAGCATTTAAGTACTTGAATCCCATTCATACCAGCAGCAATTAGGAACCCACCTGTCTCCCCAGGTCCGGAGTTTAATTCCATTTTTAAAGCAACATGAGTGCTTGAGAGGAGCATGCACAGTCTCTGCCTTGGCTGCAGCACTTGTGGAGGACCCTTATCTGCACTGTGCCCATTTCTGGCCGCACTTGATGGAGACAAGTAGCTGAACTTCTTAGGACTTTAAAGTCCACACACCTCTGTAGGAAACCACTTTCAGTGACATTTGGAATCACAAATGCATAAGTCACTTTTCAAGAGGCTTCTTTACATAATAGATGCTCTCTGAGCATCCATGAAAGCAGTGGACATCTCCTGTTAGAGCAGTACTCTGGCCCCTGAAAGGTGCTTTATGCCAAGCCTTCCGTGGGCTTGATCAGACACTCATCTGGGACTGTACTATGAAAATAGTATTTATGGCAAGTATTGAGCAATGTTTATTAAGTCAGGCTACTGCTAAGTAAAGCTGCATGTAGAGGTACTTCTGCCTGTAAACAGCTGCAGCTCTCAGTATCAGTGAAATTGGGTCACTTTATAGCAGCTCAGAGTGCAGCCTCTGCATATTATTGCCTGATTATCACAGCCTGCTCTTGGCAAGTGCCCGTTTTCTTTTGCCTTTTGGTCTAGACATTACAGTAGTGGAAACTGTCTTAATTTTAAGGAGCTCATTTTTCCACAGCAGATTTGGACGTAGTTTGTGTTTGACATGAAACAGGGCTGCTAAAGCTATAGTTCACTATAGCTCCTAGAAACACAAGTTATAGCATGACAAAAATTGTATATTTTTTTTTTGTCTATAGGGATGAGGCCAATTCTCGCCTTTCTATTTTTATGTTGGTTTTGAAAACACTTTCTTCACAGTCAGAGTGGATCAGCCTGCCTGGAAAAGGAAGAGTAATAAGAATGGGTTTACTCTATAGGAATGCAAGTCAGCACATCAGAAGCCCTTTCTTAAGCAGGCCTCATCAACAGCAATGTTGAAAATTTTAGCAATAGCAATACCATAAATCCAGTAATACCAATTAATACCAATTACCATAACTTGTTGGTAACAACAATTCTTAAAAAATGCTGAAGGAGCCTAGGAGTAAATCTCAGTTCTTCCAGCGAATGACCTGCTTAGCTGCAGACAGAGAGAGGAAGATACAGACCATTAAAAAATCAATAATTCTCTTTCTAAAGAAGTTTCTGATCCAAAGGGTTAGGTACAAGACAACCAGAAGTGTGCACTCCGTTTAAGATACAGCTAGCAGTAGGTAGTGTCATGAATGCCCTTGTCCTGTGGACTTTACATCCATTTAAAATGCTCAGGGTAATAAACCAATTTTTACTGCTATAGAAGGGCGTATTTACAAGCAGATATCTTCTTTTGTTTTCTGTCTCTCTTTTTATACTGCTTTATTTTATTTTCAGCCCAGGAACTGCCCAAACCAGTCTCTCACACGATCAAGGTCTTACATGATCAAGCTGAAGTTGTGCTTCAGCCTGAGATTGAGCAGAGTAACCAGAGCTGCTTAAAACTCACCTACACCTTCACCATCCCTCTTCTCCAGGGGTACACTTACCCAGAAAATGTCAGCTTGCCAAAATCGAGCTGTTCTGGGAGGCTTGTTGACTTTTGGCCACTGCCCTGCAGAATGGAAATGGCTCTGACTGGACCTGGCAAACATCAGCTGCCAGCCAGGCTTGGCTCCCCTGGAATTCTGATTCACAGGCAAGGTTCTGCCTGTCCCACCAGCCTGCTGAGGGCTGGAAGGAGCCTGGAAAGAGGAGTTCCTGAGCTTGTTTTTCTTTATTTAGCTGGACTCTCAGCCAAATTGTAGCTGCTGTGTAGTATCCAAGATGGTGATACTAAATTGACAGAGTAGGATGGCTTTCCCTTCTAATGAAATTTTTTTGGGAGACTTGGGCAAAGAAGAGCATGTCCTAGTTCATCTAGGTTCTAGACTTTAAAAATAATAATTTAAAAATCATACTTTTCAAAGCTGAAGCCACCAAACAAGGAAGTTGGTGCCAATACTGAGGTCCTGTGTCTACATAGCAATGGTTTCTTGACAGCCAAGTTGTAATTGTTTCCCCAGAGCCACAGAAGGAAGGGTTAATTTTGGAAGGAGGGCTTGGGTTTGTTTGGTTTTTTTTTTTTAAGGAAACTTTGTCTGGGAGAAGACTGCTCACAAATGCCAGAAAATGGAAAACTGAGAACTCAAAACACACGTTTTGGGATTCTTTCTTTCCGTACCTTTTTTTCCCCCCCCTTCTGCTCTGCTTCTTCAATTCTTAAGCATTTAACATCCGATCTCCTTTCATTAAGTTTTTAATTGCTTGCCTGAGGGAAAGAGGTTAAGTTTTACATCTGCTTTTTGATTCTGATGTACTGTGGTTTAATCACAGTGAGATCATATTTACTCTAAGGGTATTGTTTGCATGCTTGATTTTTTTTTTTTCTCTCCCTGTTGATGTCACAAAAGGCACACAGCCCTCAGACAGATTTGGAAAGGCCTTTTAAAGTCATGGAACGAGATCACACCCTTCCTTGGGTGGGGGGAAAGGAAACCGGTTACGAGGGTGAAACATACACAGAGAGCTTAGTGAGTTAGGTGTGGTGGAATTTCCCAAAATACGAATAGATCTTGAAGGTAAGTCAGGGGATGTGGTTTGAATTCCCAGAAGGAGCAAAGAAAATGCTATTTCGGCACTCCTGTAAAACGCCAGGAGCCCAGGGGGCAGAGGAATAAGAGGAATGAATGGGTGATGAGCGGATCAGCGCTCTGCCTGGCTGTAGATGCTACTGTCACACGCCGTGTGTGACGCCTGCGATGGCAGCAGCACAGGGTGGGTGCCCTGCCAGCCCAGCAGCGCCCTGCTCCGTGCCAGGCAGGGGCCCAGGGCAGCCGAAGGAGCGCTGCCCCAGCCCTGCCCCTCGCTGCGCCCTTGGACTCCTCCTGCTCCTGAGCTCTTCCTGCTCCACCGTGCCATTCTTGTGGGGTTTGGGATGAGGTACCGCCCCGGCGCCATCAGAAACACCTTATTTAACATCCAGGATATTATGTTTCTGTGATTACCTTTGTAATGCCTCTCACCCCCTCTAACTGAAATAAAACTGGGCAAGCCAATAAACCAAAACTCAAGTCAACAGACAGAAGAATAGCGTCTGAGCAAACAAAGACAGCCTCTGGTTTTTTTCCTTCTTGCCAATGTGGAATTATCATTTCGTTGCTCTCAATAGATATGGAGCCAGAAATCTTTCTTTTCAACTCACTTTTCCATTGGAAAACATCAGACATGGCAATAAGCTGATGTGCTCAGTGCAGAATAGTGAAGTATTTTATTCACACACACCAAAGTACCAGATAGAATCTTTGTTCTAACCTTCATTTTCATATTTTTCCTTCTTTACTTCCCCCCACATCCACTTTTTTTCTAGCCTCCTAATTCCTTCTTTCATAGATGGGCATTTGGATTCCCTCCCAAGCTTCAGGTTAACTGCTGTGCCTCAGTTTTGCAAACTACTTTACCAACTACCTACACAAAAAAAAAAATACCCAAACAGACACACAAATATCTCCTATGTACTTAAAATTAAGCAGTTGTGGTGCAACAAAAAAGGTTCTCAGACCAGAGCACTATCAGTCTCTCACATGTTTATGTCACATTTGAATCCCAGTCTTGGGTGAACCAGTGGACCACATCAGCATGTTGGGCAGGAGTGTGAGGTGCTTGAGCCCTACTTGGTCTGCCCGCTGCTTGCCCACCCTGCTTGGTGGAGTATTGTGTCTGCAAAAATTGGCAGTGGATATTCCAGAGCATGACAGCCATGGTGATTACTTTGGCCTACCCAAGTGTGGTCCTGCAAGAAAGAGAACATTCCCATTTTTCTTCCTTAACTTCCTGTGTAACTTGTCTCACTACCAAAAAAAAATCCCAGCCAAGGCCAACGCTGAAAATCAGGCCTCTCAGGCAGACAGAGGGGCTGGGACACCTTGGTGGAATGCTGAAATAAGACGCCTCTCTGCCCTGCAGAAAGAAGGTTTTCCACATTTCAACCTCCAGGCAGCTTGGTCTGCTTTAGCATGACTAACAGCCTCTGTTCCAGAGATGCACAGGACCAGAGAGTAAGGATACTTAGGGTGGATGAAGACCTGTCCTCCTTAGGGCTCTGCTCAGTCTGTTGGCTCACAGCTCTCTCATTAGCTGTGAAGCCAGTCTTCCAAATCTGTGCATGGAAAACTGCCTTAATTTCCATCCAGCAGGACTTGGAACTGTTTGGGTGAGCAGTGCTTGACCAGAGAAGTATCTTCGCTAAACCAAAAACTTGTGGGTTTTGGTGTTAGAAAGCAAGAGAGTGCCTGAAAAGTAGAACTATGGGCTTCGCCTGATGAGTGAAATGAAGCATTACCATGGTGAGCATTTGCAGCTGGGCTCCTTATTTTGTCATTAGCTGAGAGCCAAGGGAGCTGAGAGTTCCAGAGCCAGGCACAGGCTGGGTGCTCGGGGCCTCTCCCCCGCTGCAGCTGCAGTAGCTGCGGCACCCTGCTACTGCAGGGGCTCTTTGATACATGCTGTGGTAGCACTTCCTGCCTCCTCTGCATAGCTGTAGACTTCATCTTGAGATAAAGAGCAAAAGCCTGCACACAGCTTGTTGCTGGCAATGAGTTGTTTTGGGTCTACACATGGATGGGAGCTGTCATGGCCAAGCATTGCCATTTCATAGTCCATTCCCCATGTCACCGCCTACAGGGACCTGCCTAAGAACATGCCAGTGCAGCTTTGTGTGTATCAGGCACTGCCTTTGCTGTTCACACTGCCTTCTTCCAGGTTTGAGCATGCAAGCAAAATACATTTTTCAAAGCTGAAGGTCTTATTCAGTGACCTCTGTCAACTTCTATTAAGTAGCCTTTGTGGTAGGTTGCTTGTTATAGATAGACCTGTTACCTACTGTGCCTTGAGTTGCTTTCCTTGCCAACACACCACAATGAATGCTTTATTTCAGGGGCAGTGACAGTGAGAAATAGAAAAGGAGATGGGAGCTGAAAAGAACCGAAGTTAAACTGTCCAATGACTCTTGCACTGAAACCCTTCTGTCAGAAGGCACAATAGAGCTAAAATTTTCCTCTCTTCTACCAGTCCTGCTTGTAGGCAAACGGTGTATCTCAGAATAAAACTCACTTTTTACAGGGTTTTCAGAACGATCCTTTTATCTCACAGGCAGATCATTACTGTTGGGCCTAATGCAGCCCTACAAGGGTATCTAAATGTTTAAGCTTACTTTGGAATAGTAGTCATTCATTTTTAAGAAATCTAAAAGATGGTAATCTGTATCGAAATGGATAACTAAAAAGTGATCCAACCAAAATTAAGCTACTGGTTTGTTCACAGACATTGCCCCCACCTTTCCTTCCTTTGTTCCTCCCTTCCTACTCCCAAGCTAAACATAGGAGAGAAGCTGTTTCTCATTTTAAGAAACAGTTTGCCCAATAATAGAAAAAAGGGGTTCCACCCTCTTTCAGTGAAGAGCAGAGGCAATTTTCCCAGTCCTGTTTGCACATAAACTCTACACACAGGAAGCAATATTCTAAAGCAAGACAAAGCCGAACAAAACAATACGCCTCAGCAGCCAAGCGCAGAGCGGGGATCAGTATCCTCATATTGCACCTCTGAGGGATGCAGCAGAAATCCTTTGAGCTTATGGTTGGTTGAGCCTTTTCCTCGAGGGTTCATTCATGGTGGAGCTGGCTGAGAGGAGTCGAGTCGGCAGCCCTGTGCTGGGAGCTTGGCACCGCCGCGCGCGGCCCTTAAAGAGAGCATTGTGTTTAATCTCCTGGCGTGTCACTCACTATTCCTGCGTTTGCTTCCATGGCTGTGGGCACCTCACACACTCTCGTTACCCACGTCACTGGATGTGTTTACTCTAACAGAAGTGGTAGCTGTTTCCACTACTCTCTTTAACTCTTGCCTCTTCCCTCTTCTGCCACTTAGCCTCATCAACAAACACCCTGTTCATCCTCCAGACTATGAATTACAGAATGCTGTCAGCTCCCCTCACTGCAGAGAAGGGCAGCCAAAACAGATCGTGATCTTCAAAGTATTTTCATGCATCTTCACCCAGCTGGAGGTGTGTTAGCCATCAATTGCAATGGGCTAAGGAGGGAGTAGACACCTTTGACAGTTCTGTAATAGATCTCATTTATACAGCTGAATTTGGCCTGTAGTTCCTTCAAGATTTGAAAAGGAAAATAGTTTACAGAGTCTTATTTTTTTTTTAGTTTGTGTTCTGCAAGTAGGACAGCTGACAGTTTTCAGAGCAGCATATTTTGTTTACTGGGTCATGCATCCTAGGTGCAAAAGAAAGAAAAATCTAAGGCGTGCAGAGAATACAAATTGCACCTTTCCAGCTTTTATCTAATGGACTTTGAATGGCATTAAAGGAAACCTCAGACAGAAGTTTCAAATCCCAGGTTCACTTAACTAGAGAGAGCTTGAAAGCTTTACTTTTGTCTCAACCAAGCTAGAAAGTTGGGACCACGGGCACTGTAATCTGCGTTTGATCTTGAGAGTATCCATTTCAGTTCCCTTACTTTTAGGCAGTTTCTGACACATGGCATCATGTGTCAGACTCATCAGAGTCTGCTGAGCCTTTTTCTGCAGAATGTTCCAGCTAAAATCCCCAGGCAGCAGCCATTAGGGTCAGGCTCCCTTTCACTTTGACCTTCTGACAACTGAGATAGCATTTTGTTTAACAGAAGACTGTAAAACTTCCGGTTTTCAGTGATTTTACATAAGATGCTTTCTACTGCACTCATGAGCCCAAGGTTAAGAGGAATTTAAGCTTCTTGAGAACAAATGTAGGGTTTTTTTGTTTTGCTTGTACAGAGCATTAACACCATGGGGGCCTGACCCTGGCTTCAGCTTCCAGCCATCCCAGTATTGCTAGCAAGGCTTGACACAGGAGCTGAACTGAGTCTTTCCAATCCACCTTTAGTTGTAGAGAAGCACTCGTTACTTGAAGTAGGGCTGCCACAGCACAGGGAGCTCAGGAGAATGGAGCTGCTGCACAGGGACCACAGATACTTTTGGATTTTGAAGAGGGCACCAGTGCACCTATCATGTAGTTAATTTAAGTGGACCAAAGGAGAGCAACAGACACTTCCAGTATTAGTCTTATTAAAAGAAACTGGTAGCTGCCAGTATCTTCATTTTAGGAAATGCAGCTGATTTCTATAACAGAATATTTTTTTTCCCTATCTAGCATCAGGTAATTTTTCCCCTGCCTTTACAGAACTTGAATTTAAAGTTCTGCATCTGTTGCCCTCCACCCTTTTTTTTTTTTTAATATTTTTTTTATTAGCAATATAAAGGGGCTTCTGTGCAACTTACCAGTTGTGAAAACAAGTTCCAAGACAATTTTCTCATTGCCCTTTCTCTGTTGCTGATTCATCTAGGAAATGGCCAAGGATTTTTTAGCATTTAGTGATACAAAAAGGTCACTGCTGTGCTTTTGTCTTCTCATATCAGATCTTAGTGCTTACTTGGTGCCTGTTCTCAGACAGTTGAGTGGACAGATCCATGCCTCTTCAGAGCGAGTCCAATTAATTTCATGTAACTGTCCCCACTCTCTGAGCTGATGAGACCAATGAGAAGGAATATTGATATATGGGCTACACTGCCCACAGAATCAAACAATTATTCAGATTTGTCAAATCTATGGAGATAAGTTCCACAAGTGTTGAAAGATGTCTTTGATCAGAACTTCTTTCCATATGTGGAAAAGTAGAGACTACCATCTTGATCACCACAGCAGGTTAAAGGTACCTCTGTGGTTTCCAAAAGCTTTCTTTCTGTGGCCACAACTACATTTTTCTCATGGCTGATTCTGCTGACTTGTGAAAGTGACTGTGACACTGTTTCTGAAGCTACTAAGCAATCCTGTGAAGGAAGAATGAAGTCAAGGAAGACACAGAAGGTTTGCTTAGCAGGAGCAGTGCCTTTGCTGCTGGCACCAGGCAACAGGCTTAGTGTTTCTGGTCCTAGTGCTTATTTGGAGGAATATTTTTCCCGCTTCACTGCTCCATCATCATCCACTGGTTCTGGTGGCATGGCTGTGGGCTGTTTAAAAGACCTTGGGGAAATGGCTGTGAAACAAGTGGCAACCAATTAGTATAATTCACATACTGGTGCCTGAGTTAACACCAACAATGAGAATCTGAAGCTGTTTGCAGCAAAGAAGTTCTTGAAGCACATCCAGAAAGTGTTATCATGCTGCGTGCCAGGTGGTGAGAAGGTCACTGGGACAGAGATAATGAGCAGCTAGAAAAAAAAAATTCACATGGGAACTTTTATCTGCTCTAATTCTATCACCATTTCAGCTTTGTTCTGAGAACTACTTTACTGTAGAAGCTAATCAAGCTTTTCAAATACCTTTAAACACCAAAGTATAGAAGAATACTCATTTATCATTGATTTAGCCTGCTTGGTTAGTGCCTCCCCCACCCAGCTGTAAACTTCCTCCTTTAAACAACTCCTCTGTGAAAGTCTTCTTTAAGTTGCACAGGCTCTGGTCCCATTAGTAGATTTCCCCTGTGAAAAACATGCTAAAAAGAAATGTGGAAAGATAAGAGATTGACTTGAATATTCAGATTAGGCAGGGGCTTTTGTTTTCTGAGCTTCAGACTCCTCTAAGCAACCTGGTTGGCACAGCAAGAGCATAGAGGTAGTGCTCAAGAAGAGACCACTGGTTTTGACCATGCTTAAGTAGTAGTTTTACAGTCCTGCCAAGGCATAGACAAAAATTGCTCCCTGCTTTATCTATATTCAGATCTCTTAGCATTGTTGACTGATGAGCTGTGTAGACGTACATCAGAGGGAATGGTGGGCCCCAGTGCTGCTGTTTACATGGGAGTTCAAATGGCAATCCTGCTTTTCCAAGCCAAAGCTTAATTTCTACCAACCTCACTAATGATGCTGATGAAAGGCAAAGCCAGTGTTTCTCATACATTTGAAAGCTGATCTCCCGTTCAGAGAAGAGGAAACTGATCTCGTGCACCCCATTTCAGCACTGCATGTCTTGGGAAATGCAAGTTCACCTACCTTTTATGTGATATCTGAGCTTATCCCTCTTCCATCCACCAGTCAGCCCTGCACACAACCTGCTACACTGAGCAAGGTCAAACTAAAGTCTCTGTCTTGAGGAAGCACAGGAATGATGGGAAAACATCAGTGTGTCAACAGGGAATGATATAACAAGTGAGGATGATTAAAAGAAAAAGTTCTGATATGTCCAAGGAGGAGGATAAATATGGCAGATAAAAACACTAAACTGTGACACTATTCCTTTGATATAGGAAAGATAAATCTTTAAGGCAGCTGCAGATCCTTTTTGGTGATTTAGCACCGTTTCAGTTTGTGTACTGCATCCAAATATTTCAGCTTGAACACTTCAGATCCAAGGCTCTGTGTATTTTTTCAAGTGTTTACAATCAGATTATAACCATCTCTGCTGACCTCCTTCACTGAAAATCAGGCATTCATGGAGCAGTTGTTTCCAATACGTCTGGAAATATCACCAGAGCCAAGAAAATTAATCTTCATGGCTTTTTTGAGGGGTCCAAGAATGTTAGTGCAGACAGCCCGCCTACTTTCCATTGAATACCTTGGCCAGTTACTCAGAACTGGATGTGCCATAGAGGCCTGCAAAGAAAGAGGAAAGGGAGGTAGTTCCATCTGCAAGAGGTGGTACTTATTAGTAACACATCACAGCCAACAATCTTACATCAACTCAGAGCTGGCTTAAAACTTCATAGCAGAGGTGCTGCTGGGAGTAGAGCCCCAGCAGGACAGAAGTCCGGGCAAGCTGCAAACCCTGCCTGAAACACTGGGCAAATGCTTGGGGGTAGAGCTGTGTGAAGTTCCTTGTGTTAATGGTGCTGTTCCACTTGACATAATCAAGCAAAATGCATCTAAGAGTGCTTAAACTATGTTGACACAAGTCAAAGACACTCCTTGGCTGCCCTAAGACTCCCCTTAAGTCACACACAGAGGCTCTTTATGGTGCTGGTTGATACCTACATTCTTTGAGATAGGCTCTGCTTTCCTCATGGTACGGGCATGACCCTGCTTGGGGTCACTGGGCACATTATTTTTTAGAATTATATTTTTCTCTTGAAGAGAAAAAATGGTCCTCCATCTTTCTACAGAAGGTGGACCTCAGAGGAACCATGTTCTTTGAAGTTGTTTTGGAGAGGTTTTTTTTGTGGTGGTGATTTTGAGGCAGCAGGGGAGGAAGCATTTTACCTATTAAGCTACTGCTATGCTATGCTATGCTGTGCCCCTGAAGAAGTTTGCAGAGAGTGAGAAGGCACAAAGCTAAATGCAAAGACCAGCGTCGTAACTCAAAACCTGTCATGCTTTGTCAACTATTTTTTGATGGTTTAGATAGTTTTTTTTACTAGGTGATCTACGGATCCATCATTTTTAAGGCACCTACAGGTGTCAGCTAAAAAAAGCCAGGCCACTGTCTTTACTCTAAATGGGATCTGCACCTCCATGGAAAGGCTTTTGGGACCCCACAAATGTAAAAATGTTTGGGAAAAAACTATTCTGGATTACTCACTCCATGTAAGTCTTGTTCAGGTTTATTTTTAATGGCTGCTAGCTGGCTTTAGCAGTACACAGAGCACGTTTGTAGGGAAATCAGTGTCAAGAGATGAAGGTACAAGCCCCTCATTCACAGGAAGAGCACCTCAGTGCCAGGAGCAGGACTGACTTTCTGTCTGGTCAGGTGACTAGGCCATATAAAGAACCTCTATCTCACCCCCTCTCACAGGAAAATTTCTCACTAGCAGTGTTGCTAATGCATAAGCCTCTCATTTTCCAAACCTGGGACAGAGGAATCCTGTACTATATGATTTTCCATGTTCTTTTGATTTCCTGCACACTTCTTTTTCAAATTCAGTTCTTCTTTCCTATCGCTGATAACGTGCTTGAAGATACTGAAAAATTCTGGCTTGTTTGTTGACTTGCTACTCTTGCCTTTGTTTCTCCACAGAATCTTATGGCAAGGGCCCTGTACGACAATGTCCCTGAGTGTGCAGAAGAGTTGGCCTTCCGCAAGGGAGACATCCTGACGGTGATAGAACAGAACACCGAGGGTCTGGAAGGATGGTGGCTCTGCTCCTTGCACGGCCGGCAAGGCATCGTCCCAGGCAACCGAGTGAAACTCCTCATAGGTCCCGTGGTACAGGACAGTCCTCCTGGCCAGGATGTGCCCAGCTCAGGGCTGATGAATCAGCCCTTCAACCACCAAAAGATCTACCAAGTGCCAAGCTCGCACGCCTCGGCACGGGACCCTGTCTACCAAGTGCCGCCTTCCCACCAGAATCAGGGAATTTACCAGATACCCACTGGTCATGGTCTGGTGGGACAAGATATTTACCAGGTGCCACCCTCCATGCAGAGGTGTATTGATGGTCCAGCTGTGGCTAACAAGGTGTGTGTGCATTTGCTTTTACTTCATAGCTCCAGAGCAGCTCACTTGTGCTGGGAGAAGTATGGGATTCAGGTTCCTCTCCCAGGCTGAAGCACATTTGGCCTATGGCACTCTCACATTATATGTTCAAAAGAGCTGCTGCAGCAAGATGAATTCTCCCACTTGTTAGTGAACAGTTACATCATCTGCCCAAGTAATTTTTGTTTAATTAAAAGTTATATACTGTCTTGCTGGAGCAGTCCCAGTGGGTCTAAACTACAAAGAGGAATCAGTGATTGATGTGACAAGCGCCATACTTGTAAGAGTGAGGAGACAAGAGGATGATGATAATGAGGGATGTTTTAATACTAAACCTAAACCTTTTAAGAGTGCACTTGATGTTTAACTACAGTTAAATTTCTTGGTTGAAAGTGAGAGCTGCAACAGCTCCATGATGCAGCCATTACTGCATTATTACATTTTGCAAGGGTCCCCCCTTATTCCTGCTGTTCTTCTTAAGTTCTCCCCATCTTCTTCCACTCCCTCATTTTACCTTTTCAGGATACCTGCCAGGTACCCTGGTGACTGAAAAGGATTAAGGAAGATACCCAAGGAGGGAAGTAATTCAAAGCCAAAAAGAAATTCTTTCGGTCCCTCCATTCCCAGTTGAACAGCTCCAGATATCATCATCCTCCTGACTTTTAGAGCTTAAAGCACAACATTAATATCCAATTTATGTGAGGAGTTGATGGCTCTCTCAGGAAGTTCTTTACTGGTTTAAACTTTCATCTAATTTAGATTGGCAAGACCATCTGTTTTGTGTTTTTTCCCCACATCACCCACAAGTCTGCCTTTTTCCTATCAGGCCTTTGGAAGACATCTTCTAATGCTTTTATTTCCTTGTTATAATTTCATTTTCCTTGATACGAATAAATGAATTTTTTGCCTTCTGAGCAAGAGAGAAAGATCTGTGAAACCATTCCAAGTCAATTTATAAAGAGGTTTGCTTGCTCAGCTTTTCCATAGTTATGCTTTACAGGCTGTGCAGGAAGATAATACAAGAAGATTGCACTTGCTGCACAGGCAGAGATAGGAGCTTTGTCAGAGCAATTACTTGGGTTTTCTTGATAACTCCCATGTATTTTCTCTCATTTCCTTCTTTTCATGTAGACTGCATATATTGAAATATTTTCCAGGGATTGTATTGTTTGCCTATCCACAGTGGATACTCCCCAGGGTAGTTAGTGAGCACCTGGTAAATGGCCTATTGATGGGGCAGCACAGAGGAGATCTCATTTTAGGGTATGGCTGCAGGAAACATTTTACAGCACTGTTCAGAGATGCCTCAGCTATCCAGCTTGGGCACTGGAGATGCACCATACAGCAGATCTGCTCTAAAGTCTGTAGGAAAGCCCAAGGAATTAGCTTGGAATGAGCACTATATGCCTTCATTTTAGTACCTGACTTGCCTAAATACTATTAGGATAGTTTGCTTAGCATAATTAATGTGTGTTTCTACTCCACACAGAAAGAATTTTCTAACTGGTTGGAGGTTTCTTTTCCCTCCTTCCACCCTCTCCAGCTCCAGTGAAAATAACAGGACATTCTGCATAAGTCCGTTGGCTGCTAGGACCGTGTTAAAACCCTCAAAACACTAAGAGACTGAAATCTTTGTTGTAGTCTAAGTTCTTGCTGAGATACAAAAATCAGAAGCTGTGAAGCACCTGTTTTCTCCAAGTTTCTGCCTAGAAATTTTTACAGCAACCCTGGTTATGAATTTTTCTGAATTCAAGTCACCTTTAGAAAGTTACCTATTTGTCAGAGTTGTGACTTGTTTTCATTTAATTCCTTGCAACCCATGAAAGGCCAGCTATGCTGCTCACTGTAAAATAACTAAATACGCATGTTTATAAAGCATTTCATCCTCAATCAAAGTAAATGCCAACCTGCTTAGCCCTAGCCAGTATTTGCTACTTGCTTTAGTCCTGACTTAAATTTATTTAGCCTGAGTCCTAAGTCTCAGTATTCACTGTGTTGTATTAGTGGCTGGCAAACCTCATGGCAGCATCCTACTTTGACCAGAGGCAGCTATGTCTCTTGCTCCTTGGAATTGCTCAGTTCTACACAAAAAGGAGCCCATTGGAATTGAATCCGTGACAGGCAAGAGACAACTTACTAGTGAAGGAGGTGTCTGAGGTAAAACTACTCCATTCTGTATCATCTCGATCTTGCTAAGCTGCTTTTTTACGGCTGCAGCTGCAACTCTCTGCTAATGCCTTTGTGAAAGAAAAGCCTAATTAAAGGGAAGCACTTTAGCGCTTGTCTCCTTTGTATGAGGAAACAGTCTGCCCTCCAAATCCTCCTCCTCTAGGGATCAGTAAAAACAATCCTTAATACTAAGAAAACCTGGGCATCTTGAAGGTTTGATTTGGGGTCTCTTTGCTTTGTCTTCCAAAATGAATAATATCTTTTCTCAGACTTGTGACACCGGCTTCAAAGGCTTAAATGAGTCACTCTGCCTCCTTCCACCAGCAGACCCAGTTGGTCGGCAAGCTGTGTATTTTGGTAGCCATAAGGATGTTGAAGGGTTCTGCTGCAAGTTCTTGCTGTATGCAAATCTTGTCCCTTCCCATAGCAGGAGCTAGAGAAGAAAACTGTCCTCTGGACAGCAGTCTAAGTGGGACCAGCAGCAGTTTCTGTGCCATCCCTGGCTGCACGTGTCTGCTTGCTTCCCTTGTGCAAACGTGTGGCTTGGCTGCCGTTCAGGTTTTGCAGGCAGGGCTTAGGAGCTGCTGTCAGGCAGGAATTGTCTAGCCTGGAGCAGCAGTAAATCAACAGCAAGCATGTTATTAAGCTGTGCTGAGGTAACGCATCCCTTTAGCCAGCAAGGCAAAGGGAGTCAAAAATGAGTCCTGAGGCAGGTAATTACAGTGATTAATTGATCCTGGCCAAACTGGTTGCTGACAACAGAGCTGTATTGGCTCCCTCTATTAAATAAAAATAGCACCTTCTAGAACTCATTCTCCCAATGACAGAGATAAGGAGGGGTGGCTTAAAATTAGCCTTGGTTAGCCCCAGGCTTTTGCAGCTCTGCTGCAAGTTCACAAAACAGTTCCACCCCAAAGTGTGGAGAGTGTCTGAGGAGCATAAAGAGGTGGAAACTGTGTCTTAGAATTTATTCCCTCTTTCTGTGCTCTACCTTGGAAATTACTCTCTTTGGCTGCAGCCAGCAAAGAGAAAGAATCTTCAGACAAATCTGACTTTCAGGAAACCTGGATTTTATCCTTGTCACAGAATTCTGCATGGTCTTGAGTGGTGCTTTTGCATCTCATCTGCAAAATATGTGGGTTAATTATGAGGGAACTCATTCTGTACAGATTGCTTTGAGAACATCCTTTGGGAAAGGTGCCAACAAAGCACAAAGATTCTTTTGCATCTGTGATTAATCATTAATTCACACCTAAGCTGTGAGGTAGGGAAAGCTACAGATGAAAAAAAAGTCACTGCCATAATTTAAACACTCATTTTCTGGTTCAGTGTTTCCCCTAGCTGATCTGTCGTGCTGTCCCTGCCATCCTGCAAATAGCATTGGCCAAAAAAAAATTAAGGGAATTATTTCCTTGTTGGAAAACAGCTTTCTGTAGGAACCAGTAGCTGTCAGGAGAACTGTTGGTCAAGGAAAGTCTGCACAAAACAGAATGAGGCTGATGTTTGAGCAAGGAAGAGACCGCACTGTGGGAGTTACCAGCTGTGAACTACAGCTCCCACAAGGCACGGACCAACTCAGGCAAACAGAGATTAATGCCAGCTTGGAACAAAACACCTTTTTTGTTTGTTGGTCTGTTTGAACTGGAACACTGCGGTTCAGGAAACACTCAGATGTATCCACCTTTTAAAAGTGGATAGAGCGGAATAGGGAAGGAACTCATCTTCATCCCCGGCCTATTTCCAAGCATAAACATGTCCTTGACAAATCAAGGGTTTCACACCCCGCCATCCTACTATCTCTGCCTTTATCAAGAGGCCACTGCCTTCAGCAGGAGGTTTGGGTAAACCATGGCTATGGGAACAGACCTTGTTCCCTGTTTTTTATTTATGTCAAGAGTCATGCTGGTTCAATGCACGAGAAAGTAGAAACACCACCCCACAAGCAGCACCACCCTGACAATTCTGGCACAGACTTCAGTAGCAGGAGCCAGTTAGCCACATTATGACATTTTTCCCTCTAATTACACAAGTACTGTCCTAGCTGGGAATAATGTTAGTTCCAGAAATAAGCCTGCCTTTACATTATTTCTTGCCTATTTTCACATTGATGAAACAAGAAGAGAACGACATTAAGCACAGTAAAGAGTTGTGTGACAGATTATTTTGTTATCAGAAAGAATGGGATCATATCTAGTGTTTTGCAATTGTTGGTAAAATGTATTTACATTCCAAGATAATGTCCCCATTTACCCTCAGGCCTGAAATACCACAGTTTCCTGTGATGGGGTTTCCATAAATGGCCCCAACAGTGATCATATAGTCCTTCTTCTCTTCTGCTTTCACATTACAAACTCTGCTTTGGGGATTTGTATCCCTCGTAACAAAATATTGCTTCTGTGGTAAAGTGCTGAACACACAGGAAGTTTGCTGAGTGCAGCAGGAATGGTAACACATACCTCAACACTCAGAGCTCGCTTTCACAAAGTGTGCTCTACAGGATGAAAATACCTCAAGTTCAATGCAAGCTCAGTGGTTAAAACAGCACACAGCTGTTTTCTTAGGCTCGGGAGTTTCCCTTGTAACTTTCCATGTGACATTAATAGGAGAACAACCATTTTACTGATAAAAAGCCAGTGCAGTTAATCCCTCATCCACAAGGCAGAGTAAGCAGTAGTTAGTCACTGATGTGATTTGTAGAGAAGTATTTCAAGAAAAAGATTGCATTTTATTAGGCTGAGCAAATATATGAGCTCAACATTACTCCCTGTTCCTCCCTGAGCACAGAGCTCTTTTTCATCAGTTCTATTTGTAGACCAGAGGCATGCATTTTTTCCCCTGGAGTATCAGAAAAAAAGGCCAGTCCTGCAATCTCATCCAATAACCGAGGTCTCCAGGGACAGAAATCTGTCTGCACAAGAGCAGGATCAAACCTTTGCTAAAAATAGTAAAACAATAGTAATAGTAATAATAAAATAAAAATGAAAGCTTATGACTTCTTTCTTGGTGGTTAGAAACCTAACTGAACCTTTGGTTCTGTCTGAAACAAAACACCAAATTCAGGTAATCTAAATTGCCCTCTAAGTACTAAAAACTAAGCACAGCAGCAGAGCATTTTAGAAAAAAAAAATTCCACATGAGTGGAAAACTGATTATTCAGAAAGTGAATTTCTTCATAAGGAGGAAGTGTGGTTTCTGGAGATAGGAAATGGGTAGATGAAGACAGGTTGCTGGCCATCAGAAAATACAGTTCTAGTGAGATCTAAAGTCTTGGCAGGGATGCTGTGATTTTTTTGAATGTTTTGATTTGGAGGATGACTAATTAGCATCAGAATATCATCATTCCATATGTTTTCATGAAACATTTCAATTTTTTCTTTTTATATAGCAGTGGCAGTAGTCCATTTTTTTTTTTTTTAACGTGAATCTAAATTAATGTTTCTCCCCAAACAGATTGTTAAAATGGGAGCAAAGTGAAATTAAGGTAGTTAAGTTCCTAGGAGACAGGTACCTTCCATAAGCCAGTCTATCCCTAATCCTTAAAAGACAGTAATATATTCCCATTGGGTCTTATCATCACAACTTTTACATATGCACAATCAGTCGTGACTGAGGTCTGGTATAATTATTATACAGATGCTTAAAAACAATTAAGGGTGGAGTTTATATCTGTTTAAAAGGTGTCCTTGCCTTCCATAAACTTGCCAAAGCAAGCTGTGCTAATCTAAACACCACTTACTAGAAGCACTTGTCTGTACAGCTGCTCTGAGATACCCATACAGAAATGGAGCCAATACAGCTTGTGAGCCAGAGAACCTCTACAAATGAAATTAAATCAAATCAGGCTTCTTCCTCATGGAAGGTTTTATTTGCCTCTCTCTCTCAGAGCAGCGTAGTTCCCAACTTAAATGATTTAGCGGCACTTCCATTGTTTCTGCCCAAGTGTACCCCTGAGAACACTCTTGTGGAATTGAAACTCTCTGGCAGTGCTTCATTTCAACCATTTTTTTGCCCACTGGGAAATGCTGATTCACAAAAACTGAAATTGTTGACAGGGAAGGATCTGTTCTGAGAAATGTCTTAAAGGAAGGGAAACAAGAAGTCATGGAAATGCCCTGTTACAACAATTCCCAAATTAAGCTTCCCCCCTAATATAGAAATTCAATATAGGAGGAAAGAAGTAACAGAAAAATGATAAAGCACCTCAAAACAATTAAAATTATTTGTATGAACTGAACCAAACTGGTTTTTGATTGTGAGCCTTTAGGATTTTATGTCATTCACAAGAAGACGCCCTCTGCCCTGCCTGTCTTAACAGCTCATCCTTTTTCCTTCTTTCTTTCCTCTCCTTTGCCAAACTTGCCCTAAACTTGGGCTTTTGTCTTTGAAAAGAGACATTCATAGTATTACCAGCACAGAAAACAAGCTCTGGTTTGCAGTTGGTTCTTCATGTGACAGCCTTTTTAAAGTGGGGAGACCAGACAGACTGGGATGGCCAAAGCAAGATTTTTTTTTTTATTGTAGACAAGAGACCCAAATGCTGAGGTGCTGAGTTTTGCTACATACTTTTCATTTATCAAAACTGCAGCTCAGACTTAATCACAGTTTTCCAAAGAATGCTTTAGCAGACACACATATTTCTCCACTAAAACTTATCACACAATTATTGGGGGGGATTCTTTCTCTGTAAGACCCATCCATAGACATTATTTCGGAGTTCATGCCTGTTGTATCACCAGTCCTGTAACACAACAGCTTTTCAGCTCTGTTGGCCAGTGCATGCAAAAATGATGATGTCTCTGTCTGCCTAAATATGAGTAATTGTCATGGAGATGACACTGGTGAAACTCTTATCAAGAATGTTGGACAACAGTCCTCTTCACACTCCTCTTTAAAATGCCGATAATTTAATAGTAATGGTATGATTTGCTCATCTCTCTTGTTCTCTTCCTCTCCTCTCAAAAATGGGACATTCTCAGAAGTGTTGGTTTGACTGTCTTTAATTACATTTTGTGAGCAAGAATGACTCTTACCAGAATCTTGGAAATACCCCTTCCCAGTCAGCCTCGCAGTTCAAGGCCAGCCAGCGCCAAGCCTGTTCCACTGAAGCAAGCAGAAATGTTGCTCATAACACAACTGGCAACAAGCCCTAGAGCTGATGTGAGAGAGAGCGGGAGCATGTCACGAAAACATCATAAAATAAAGAAAAAAAAATACCCAGTCAAATCTTGCCAGTGACAAAGCTGTTGAGATTTTTTTTTTTTTTTTGTGCTTTCTACAGCTCATTTGGTAAGATCTGGAGATACAGACCTTTTTATCTGCATTTAGTTTGCAACCATGAACATCAGTGAGAAAAAATTCAACACTATCATCTAAAGCTATAGCTACTGCAAGTTCAGCACTATTCCACGACACTTCATAGAGTCCTGTCATTTTATACTAATCAGAGCTTAGAACATTTATGTAACTCTACAGATTTATTTTTTTTTTAATTGCTTGGAAAGGCTATAAACCTGCACTTCAGATTTAGGAAAAAAACAAAACTTAAAAATACTATAATGACCCTGCTTTTGTGTACTGATTAATGGAAGAGGTCACACCAGAAGTTAAAAATTCAAGATTAGGCTAGTTGCAAAGCAGTTGGTTATACCCTTTTCACCAGCAGTGAGAGTTTAAATCACAGGCCAGCTTGTGATGTCACATCTTTTATCTTAAATTTGTTCCACAACTTGTCCTCTATATCTTCAAGACTCACAACCCAAAACTTGTACTAGTCTTGTTGAAATAATACAGCCTCAAAATTGTAACACCCATTTTCATTACGTGCTGCTGTTTACATGACAATACCACAGGCATTTTTTTAAGACTGGGCATCTACTGGTGAGGCACTTCATAGGCATGTTTAAAGTTTCTGTTTAAATGCCTGAGCCTGCAGAGTTAAGCATTTTTAACACACCATGAATAAATGACATCTGGACCTGCTTTAGGTTTTGAGAGCATTTACAGCAGAATCTTTATAGGTGTAGGTCTTGGACAGCAAATGGAGATAGTGTAGGAGAAACTAAGCAGGTTTTTTAAAGATAAAAGCAGCATCAAGACATAAATCAGTTCTGTATCGTGGTAGTATTTGTCATGTGTTCTTATTTTCACACATCTGAGTATTCTAAGAAATCTCAGTGGTGAACGCCTCCTCAGAAAGAAGCAGAGGTGTCACAGTGCGCAACTCGCTCAGCCCGCAAAATCAATAGAGCCATTTCTGTCAATTTCCTCTGGCCTGGCAGAGACATTTGGGCCTTAGCACTAGAAACAGCTCATAGCTGAGCTACAAGTCCAGTGCATCAGAAGAAAGACCTCTACAGACTTCCTCCCCTCTCTTCCAGCTTGTGAGACTTGATCAAAGCTCTCCAACAGCTCAGTCTTGGCAGAAAAGACTACACCAGAACATTTTATAGTGTCCCAATGTTCATACATTATTTGGATTAAAATAAAGTGCTATGAGTTCATAATCTTAAGACCTGTAGCAACTTACAAACCCAAACATTGATAGGAGTATCCTTAGCGCATGTGAAACTCCAACCTTTACTCGTTGGCAGCAGGGAAATACACTGTCATTGTATACAGCAAATAAGTAAGTAAAAACACGATTGCTTGGTTTTTTCACAGCAGGTAACATAAAGTGATACAGTAGGTATTACTGTCAGGAAATTTATTATCAGTCACTGGAAATCCTGATGCAGCTTGCAGAAGACATGAGTGGAAACACTATGTGCTTTCTGTAAAAATTACAGTTTTAGCCAGTTAGCCAGGTTCTTTCAAATACCTAAATTAGCCATGTCTGTTTTTCAATCCAACCTTCCTGCAGTTCAACTTAGCCACTGAACCTTTCCCAAGGGAAAAAAAATGCAGAACATTTAAGGAGACACACATGGCTTCCTAAGTACATGCAGCAGAACAGAAAGAAGGGCTAAGAGGTGGTTCACTGCCTGATCTGACATAATTCAATGGCTCCTGTCACTGCCTTGCAAAAGGCTAGGACTTCAAGAGAATAGGGAGTTCTTTTCCCCTTAATTCTCTTTGATATTTTCCTATATTCTCTTTGTCTATTTTATGCTTGTTACAAGCCTAAGAGAGCCCAGGTGGCTGTTATATATCCACTTAAGGGGCCCAGAAACAGAATTTCAACAATTAGAGCTTCATGTTAAATTTAAAGAAATAATTTACAACAGTAAACAGACTTTTTTTTTTTTTTCATTTCCTTACACTTTGATTCATTTTTCCCGCACCCAGGCTTTATGCCAGCCCCCCTTCATGCACCACCACCTGGCCTCCTCCAGGGCAGAACTCTTCCCAGGGGAAGCAGTGGATGGCAATAGCTCATCAGCTGCTGAGCCCTGCCCGTGGGGTGAAGAGGAGAGCATCGTGGGGTGACATATGTTTTAATACAGTTATTTGTCCCAATTAAAAAATATATGCCCCCTCTTTCCCACCTTCCAAAAGCGCTATTTAAATCTATTTAAAAAGCAGTCAACAGGCATCCGTGGGCTCTTGAGGTTGGGAGGCCATACCAGGAAATACCAAGCTGCCGTTTTAAGCTCCCCTCTGCCTGTGGTTTGGGTGGGGCAAGGTGTTGCAGAGGTGCAACATACCTCTGATCAGTTCTGTCACCTGTAAAATTCACTTGTTTCCCATCATTCTGCATATCAGGAATTGCAGTTCATGAGAACAGGCCAAATTCTGCCCTCACAGTACTGCTATAAATTCAGAGTAATTTTGTTTGCTTCAGTAGGTTTATTTGCTCTTTGTCCTTGTGAAACAATGTAAACTACAGTGCTGTGTATCTGCTGCAAGCATGAGAATGGTCTTCTTGTTGCCGTAGTTAGGAATGTTCTCTGTTTCAGCCTAACATGCATTTTAATCCTGGAAGAAATAGTATGTTGGTTTTCCCCCCCTATATTTAGGAAAGCAGGATTTAATGAACCACAGGACTGGATATTTTGTAAAGTACATGCACATTCAGCATATTTTTTCTTGGTTAGGGACATGCCATTGGCATGGAAAAGGCCCAAATAATTGCTTTTGGAAGAGCGTGGTCTTCAGCAAGAACAGAACAAACTTTCTGCTCAGTGGTCTTTGTTTTGCAGTACTGAAAGTTTGAAGGCTCATTACATGTTTCACCAGAGCCAAAGCTGGTCCCTGTTAGTTGCTCTGCACGGATGAAGTGGTTAACAATGTTTTGAGAATGTTGTTGGGCTAGATGGTTTGTGGGAACACCATCTGTTTCCTTTAACACGTAAACAAGGAAAATTGCTGGTTTGAAATGCGGGATTATTTTTTTATACTTGGGTGACCACAGGCATTCTTAAAAGAGAAGAGGTAAAAGGGAAAATAATCCTCATGAGGTATGAAGTGCAATGACATTTGTTAGAAAATAAATTTGTGAGTGGCAGATGGGGCTGCTATTCCTGTTCTAGAAGTGGCTAATGTGGAATGTTTCCTTTGCAGTCACCTCCTTCCTTCTGAATTCATCTTCAAAAGTAGACTACCATGAAAAATAAAACCATAAAAAATTGTTCAACAGTGCATTGGAAGGGCTGAGCATCCCATTCAGAAGCAGCAAGTTAATTTAATATATTTATGGGTAGACATCCAAAATCAAAAGTTACTTCTGACTGGGTTTAATATCTTTCATACTTCATCTGCCCAGTTACCCCTCTCTTCCTCAGACAGAAGAAGCAGTGCAACCCCATGTCCTGATGACCCATGTAAGGTCATGAGAGTAAGAACAAACACCCCACATTTTCCTTTTGTCAAGTAGTGTGGGCATTCCTTTTAATTACTGTTACAAAATGTTTACTCAGGATAAGCTTTGGTGATGAGCTTCTTCTGTTCTGAATTGACCAGGAATAAGCAGTCCAGCTTAAGGAAAAGTGTTGGAAGGAAAGAGGAGTGGAGGTACAACAGGAAACATTCCTGTACTTAGGACAGACCAGATTGTCATCTGCAGGAGATTTTGCTGTGAAATTGCTCATAACCTTGTTACTGGATAATAATCCTCCACACAGGAAAATATACCCAAGTCACTGGGAGAAAAAAGCTGCCTTTCATGTTATCAGCAAACCTTGGTTGTTGCTGGGTTTCTTAATGTCATATTTTCTGCCTTTCATATAACTTTTTCAAAAGCCTAAAGAGGAGCAAACATAAAAGTATCAGATGCATTTTTATTTGGAAAATAAATGGCAGTGTATGCAGAGTTCACTGCTAACCACAGCCCTGCAGACAGCTCAGGTCTTCTGTCCACAGTTGCACTTGCAGGCGTACTTTACTCATGAATTCCCAGAACCAAGCATTTTGCACTTTAACCTCTCGCTTTCTTTGAAAGCAGTTCGACACACCCAGAGCACATTTTTGTTTCAACCAAATAAAGGAGTGACACTGCTTGACCACTGCTTCAGGTCTGGGAAAGAGCAAAAGTGCCTAGATGATATAAAAAGTCCTGCAGTGCTGAGTGAAACTGGTTTCCTTCATGTGGTCATCTAGCTTTAGTGTAGCTTTTTAGGATTGTATCAGCACAGTAAATAAAACCAGCATCCTTGTAGTATTGTAAATCTTTCATATGGCATCTGGTATGTCAGGATTTTTGGAAAAGTGGGAAGGGCCTCTAAAGATGAGCTACCTGAGTGACTGCAGCTGCATGAAACTCCTGTGTACGGAGTGAGGGAGAATTTCTCTGCAAGTACTGGGCATGAGCAAGCTTCTCTTCCAGGCATGTTCCAGGCTACATGGTGCAAGGCTATCATCTGTGACCAGGGATTCTTGTTACAAAAGCAAAATACCATGTTTACCTGTAAGAAGAACAAGTGGTTTTACTTGTGTGTGCTTAGGGACATGGCTTAGTGGTGCACTTGGCAGTGCTAGGTTTATGGTTGGACCTGGTGATCCTAAATGTCTTTTCCAGCCTTCTGTGATTCTATGCCTTATTACCTGTGCTGCTTGCATCAACTCCTTTTTTTATATTAGAGGCCTGTGACTTTGTTCATGGACATGAATTCTCTGAGCAAGAAGAGAGTGGTGGTGTCTTTTATCACAGAATCCCAGAATGAAGTAGGGTGGAAAAGACCTTTGAGATCATGTCCAACCTGTGACCTAACACCTCCTCATCAACTGAACCATGGCACTGAGTGCCACGTCCAGTCTTTTTTTAAAAATGTCCAGGCACAGTGACTCGACCACCTCCTTGGGCAGACCAGTGCCCAATCACTCTTTCAGAGAAGAATTTTTTTCTAACATCTAATACAAACTTCTCCAGGCACAGCTTAAGACTGTGTCCTCTTGTTCTGTCAGTCATTGCCTGGGAGAAGAGATCAACCCCCAGCTGGCTACAACCACCTTTCAGGTAGAGAGTGATAAGTTCTCCCCTGAGCCTCCTTTTATCCTGAAGGATTTCAGTCATTCAGTTTCTGGTGTAGAACAAAACTGAACAAGTGAGTATAAAAACTTCACAGTGAGCAACCAGTATCTGTCTTTTTGGAGCCTGACACATCCTGAGTCCTGCACTGTCCATCTAGGCAGCCAGCAGCAGGTGAAGCAGAGCCAAACTGCAGCAGTGCACCATTCCTCCTGCTTCCAGCGCTGCATGGGGCCTCTGGCTGCCTGCCATGAACACCCTGTTGTTTCTTTTCTCTGGGATGGTCAAGCAGTTTCCAAGCATATTAGCAAGCAGCCTAATGCCACTGTGTTCACAGCAACAGAAGTGCTGGTGGAGATGGGCTACCCAGGAAACAGCCCTTTGTTTTTGCTGTACATTGTCAGTTCTCCCAGAGGATCACTTCAACACACTGAATGACTCATTGAAGCAACTCCGTGGTTGTAATTTTGGAGCCCTTGGAAGGAACCTCTGAGTAAACATGGCTTAAAATCAAATCCTTCTGTTCTTGACTTGGGTAGAAGGCATTGACTGGCAGTACACAGCTGTGGGGGAAAAAAGGATGCAAAATATATATGGCAAACTATTCTAGTCTGGTCACTAACCCTCACTGGCAGAAAAAGCATGAAGAAGTGATGTTGATACAAGTTAGAATTTTCTCTGGCAAACAGAATAATCCCAGTATTACATGAGAGTGGCCTGGGAGGGATACTTTCTGGAGTGACCCATTATGGGAAGCTTCCAGTACATGCAGAAAGAACTTCCTTAAAATTTTGCCCGTAGATACCTTTTACAATGCAGTAAGTAGATACCTTTTACAATGCGGTAGAGGAACAGCCTGTCATAAATGCAATATTTTTAGATTCCTTTTTTAAAAACTCCTGTGTATGTAAGCCCTATTAGCCCCATGCCCAACTAAACACTTCTCTCATATGCAGCACTTTGGAGACTGTATCACTTCCGGTTCCTGTCTTATGATGATAATTCAAGGAAAAGCACTTGCAAAAGCCACGGTCTTCCCCCGCCTGCCAGCGTGACTGTTCCTGCTTCCCCCAAGGCCCACACAGCCAGGGCAGGGGCTGGTGCTGCCTTGGGCTACTCACTGAGCCAGACCTGGGCTTGTGCTGGCAAGGCACCCACCCGAGGGGGGATCCAGCAGCTGTTTCATGGTACAGGGACAGAGACTGCACAGCCAAAGCTGGGTGGCAAGTGAAAAGAAGGAAAGCCTGTGATGTTAACATAGCAGAGAAGAGGTAGGGGGTCAGCATGAGGGACTTTCCCTGAAGACCTCAGTCAAGAAAAACTCTCTGTGAAATCTGGCCAGGATGTGAGGATTCCGTACAGCAAAAATTGCCATGGGATCCTTACTGAGCACTTGGGTAAAAATGCTGTTGGTATGTCCCACATACATTTCTAAGGAGAGTTAGGTAGCTCTGGTGTAAAATTTTCCCCAGCTGAGTACAAAGCCACATCTTATACGGGCCTATGTAATTTGCCATTTTGTGCCTTTGGGTTACAGTATTTATATTTTTTTCTTAGAGCTAAATAGCACCTGCAGAGGTTAAGATGTCAGCATTTCCACTACAAACCCAGTTCTCTTTTGGGGTTAGGTAACATTTCTTGTATACCACACTGTACTGAAATTCTGCTGTGCAGATGCTGTCCAAGACTTAAGGCATTTCTTTTTCACCAGATTTTATTTGTAGTTATTATGGTAGTTAATGGTTTACAAAATGTCAAAAAATGTAAATTCTAAGCCTTCTTGTTTTTCAGAGCTGTTATTGCATTATATACTTCAAGAATGGCTTGACATTTCCCATCTCTTATCCACTAAGATGGATGAACCAAGCAGAGACAGCAAAATTGAATGTCCTGCTTTGGAAAGTTTAAGCATGGTGTTTCTATGCAAAGAATTTCCAAAGCCTTAACTCACACTGGGTTCTCCAGGCTGTTGTGCTATGGAGCACAGTAACACATGGAGTCCTGCTGGAGTAGGTGGGAAACACCTCTACAAGCAAAGGCGTAGACTCCCAGAGACTAAACATAGTATTTTAAGCCTCTGACAAGGAGTGGGGACACTCACACCTAGTAGGATCAGTGTACACAGCCCTGATCTCAGCAAGTGGTGGTGCAGCCATCACCTCATGTTGTCTATGCTAATGGGAGGTCAGTGGGAAGAAAGGATAGAGCTCTCAGACCTGCACAGAATCTGTGCTTGGCAAATAGAAGACAGTGTAGAGCACTAGAAAACAGTCATGTCAGGGCTGGTCTGGAAAGAAAAAATGGTGCATTTGTAGCCACCAACACTCATTTTAGAGCATTCAGCTCTCAGAAGGGTATGCAGACTGGTGTTACTAACATTGCCAGTGATGCATGAATGTTAACAGGATTGGATTGTTTATACCCTGTGCAGTTACAGAGAGTACATCCTCAGAGACTTAACATTTCCTCTTTTTCTTTTACCCACAGGTAATAACACCAGTCAGGTCAGGACAAGGTTATGTTTATGAATTCCCTTCTAAATACCAGAAGGATGCCTACGATATCCCCCCCGTTCGCCCTCTCCAAGGGGTAGGTACCAATAAAAGTGCCAACAGGGCTGACAGAGCACAAAAGGTGATGAATTTCTACCAGACTTTTATGAGCAAGGCAAGTTCTCTCATTTCAGAGAGAAAATATGTTTTAATTAGATGCTGTGGCTTATTCACAGATCACAGACGTATTTCAAAGTTTTATTTGATGTTGACTAAGATTTGGCAGCACACCAAACGCAAAAGTCCCATTTGTTCTCTCAGTTTTGATCAAAGAGTGTATCTAAACGGAATAAACTTGCTGCCTGAGAACATTTTTTTTCCCTGTACTTTGTTGTTGCACAGTTGACAGTAATTCACTCAGTAAGGGTAAAATTATCGCCTAGATGAACAGCTGCTATGCCGGGAGTTGTTTGCACCACCTATTGACTGCGCCATATCACTGAGCTTGAACTGTGTCTCTGTTCTGGGGAGCACCCTTTGCAGTCAGTCCACAGGACCACAGGCTTGTAGAGTGGATGCTGGCAGGACCTGGAACTCAGCCACCCTGAATGTAAAGGTGTGATGAGTTCTGGTCACATGTTCACCCCAAGAGGTATCTTGATAGACTGAACCTGATTTACCTCTCAGGAAGGAAGTCAGCCTTGACTTCATCTCTCCAGCCTGATGTCCACACCATTGCCCAGAGGAGACCTAGCAAAGTGCATTTCCTCCTAACTGTCCAAAATTCTAGGCAAATCCAATATGTTTTCCCATATGAAAAAAAAACAACAAAACTGAAGAGCTCTGGTCACGTTCAGACTTTCTGAGAGGAAACACAGAAACTATGAAAATTCATCTAATAACAGAGTTTTCCCTGGGGTGACTTGTTTCTGTAATCAATTTTTTCTTTCTTCAGATATATGACATTCCCCCCACATCGGTTAAGGGACCTGCACTTCCAGTTCCCATGGCAGAAGCAAAAGCCTTAGGAGTGTATGACATACCACCTGCCAAAGGGGTAAGCATTACTCTGTTTCCACAAGATCCTGTATTTTCGTGTCTGGCCAAAGACATGTTCTAACAAGGATTCATGTATGATCCTGAAGGAGAAGGAGATTCACTACTTCAAAAACTTCTTTAGGTTTTTAAGTTGTTAAAACTGGTGAAGTGAAGCACTGCATCAAAATTTAGATTATGAACTATAAATTGATAATTAGACTTACATGATCTTTGTGTCAGCATGCTGCTCTTGGATTTTGCTGCTTATGGGAATTTGCCTCAAGATTAGTGATAAAAAGTGAGATATTAAAAACTGACTCTCAGTCAAACTTAAGATAAGTAGCTGACTCGTTATTGACTTTTATTGAAAGTCAATAGCAGATCTTTCATCCCACATGGAAGATGGTAAATATTTCGCTATTCTAGTCAAAGGTTTCATGTTTTGTTTTCTGTGATTCAGGTCTATGCTGCACCTCCATCTGCATGCCAAGATGATACAGCCCTGAGGGAAAACTTGCAGGATTTTTCATCTCCAGTGGGCCACAGTGTAAGACCAGAAGGAGTATATGATATTCCTCCTCCCATCACGAAAGCAACTGGAAAAGAACTTAATAGATTTTCTCCTGAGGGCCTATTATTGCCAGGTGGAATGCCACAGACACAGAGTGTTTATGACATCCCTACAAACCATCAAAACCATTTTCTTGGACAGCAAATTGCACCTGAAAAAGATGTTTATGATACCCCAAGGGGAATTGCATTCCCAGGACAACAGACAGGACTCAGTGAAAATCCCATTGCAGAAGGAAGAGAAGGTGTCTATGACGTGCCACCACCAATCCTCCAAGACAATAAAGGCTTACAGGATGTGACTGATGGGATGAATAGGTTGTCTTTCTCCAGCACAGGAAGCACGAGGAGTAACATGTCCACATCATCAACGACATCAAAAGACTCTTCTCATTCAGCATCAACTGCACAGGAGAAAAGACTAATCCTTGATCCAGACACTGCTATAGAGAGGCTTTATCGCCTCCAGCAGATGGTGGAGGGAGCTGTCAATCACCTCACAGCCTTCATTACACCAGACTGGCGTTCCTATGGATATATGGAGAAACACATCAATGAAATTCACTCTGCTGTGGATAAGGTAGAGCAGTCGCTGTTGGAGTACCTCCAGTTTGCCAAAGGATCAGCAGCCAATGCTTCCTGCCTGTCTGAGTTCAGCCTCCTCAACAAAATGAGGAGGGAGGTGCAAAGGCTGGAGGACTCTCACCAGATCCTTACCCAAACCAGTCATGACTTGAACAGCTGCAGCTGGTCTTTGAACGTCCTAGCTGTCAACAGAGTGCAGAACAAGTGCGATGACCTGGATCGGTTCGTTATGGTGGCAAGGACGGTCCCGGACGATGCCAAGCAGCTGACCACCACCATCAGTGTCAACGCAGAGCTGCTCTTCAAACAGGCACTGGGCAGCTCCCGTTTCAAAAACGTACCAGAGAATATAATGAGCGCTCCTGACTGTGTGTATGACAGTCCTCAGATGCAGGGTCACGGAGAAAAAGCACAGAACCACTGCAGCTCCCTTCCCCCACTCCTGAGTAAAGGCCAGCACCCTTACAATGCCACCAGTGAAGGCTCGGAAAAGAGCTGGATGGATGACTACGATTATGTTCACCTGCAGGTAGGTAAACCAGCACCTTGTTCTGCACAAGGCCACGTAGGAATTGTCTGTGGTTTTTGTAGAAGCTTTTTGTGGGAAGGCAGCAATCAATTGGCACGCTAAAGCATATTCAAGAGTAATTTCACCAGGGTGATTACTTCCTGTCAAATAGGACTGTTGGATTTCTAATAGTGGTAGCCTTTTGCTCTGCCACACTATCCTTTCATTTTCTGTACTCTTGGTGGAGCACTACCAGTGAAAAAGCCAATACTAAGCAGCCTCTTTCTTGACCTGTGAGCTGCCATTTAGCTCAGGAGCAGTTTTGATTTAACACAATCTCTCATGTTATGCAAAACAGGGGAAAGAAGAGTTTGAAAGGCAACAGAAGGAGCTTCTGGAGAAAGAAAACATCATCAAGCAGAGCAAAATAGAGCTAGAGCACCATCAGGTATGTTCTCCCAAGTGTATAATTGCCTTGAAATGCAGCATTCCTGACACACAGGGACCACTGGTCAAATAGAGCAGGAGGGGCCTTCCCCTTAGCAGTGTGCAAAGGATACAGATAATAAAAAGCAAAGAGTTTAAAAACTCTAAAAGTTCACCACAGAAGAGAAACAAGTTTCTCTGATGTCTCACAGCAGGTCAGTCACAAAGCCAGCTTGAGAACTTGGCTTTTCTGACCTGCCATCCAGGTCCTTAATCACTGGACCATACTAAGTATACGTGCCACCTTCACATCTGCTCAGTGAACATCAATACCATCATCTTAAATATTGTGCTGAACATCACTTTTAGTGCTAAAAAAAGTAGGTTCACAAGATCGAGGGCTGTCACTTTTCCCTCATATTAATTCTTCAGTATGTTGTTGCCATATTGTATGGCAGAAGATTGTACAAGCAATTAGGAGGTGAGATTTAAAGGGTTTTCATCTCAAAATCCCACAGAGATGACAGCTTTTTAAAGATTGTGTAGGAGTTATTGCCACTTGGATCCATCTCTCTCACTTGTGATTTCAGAATACTCCAAATGAGCAACAGCCTGTAAATTCAGGAGTTTGTGGTGTTGGGGTTTTTTAATGCAAATGAGGTATTTTGGATGTTTCTCCCTTCTGAACTCTGCATGTTTGGATTTACGGTAATCAAAGCACTTGCTCCTAGAAAACATACTGTTACTTTTTACTTAGCGTAAGGTCAGCGTAGGATACCCAGGGGTGTCCCGAGGCACAAAGCGAAATCATGATACGTAACAACATCTTAGGAGAGTACTTGCTGATGGGACCTTTTGTTTTTGCTTTCAGATCAATCAGTTTCAACGTCTGGAGCAAGAGATCACAAAGCCAGTGGAGAATGACATCTCCAAATGGAAGCCTCCACAGGCCCTCCAGACCTCCCATGACAGCCGCCTGCTTTTGTTCTACTCCGACCAGTGCGAGACTCACTTCAACTCCCTCCTGAACGCCATCGATGCCTTTTTCAGTTGTGTCAACTCTTGCCAGCCCCCCCGGATCTTCGTGGCACACAGCAAATTTATCATTCTGAGCGCTCACAAACTCGTGTTCATTGGGGACACGCTCGCCAGGCAAATGACGACTCAGGACATGTGCAACAGAGTGATGAACTCCAGCAACCAGCTGTGTGAACTGCTCAAGAGCGTTGTTCTGGCCACCAAGGCGGCTGCCTTGAGTTACCCCAACACAGCATCCCTGCAGAGGATGGTGGACCGAGTAACAGAGCTCTCTCATCACGCACAGTTGTTCAAACTCTCACTGGTCCAAATGGCTTCCTTATGAAACCCAGCAGAATCTAATCCGTGAGCAGCAGAGCAGAAGAGCAGACAAACTGGAGCTATTTTTTATGTAAATGGTATCTTTTTTAGATATTTTTTATTAAATATTTTAAAAACATTCTTATGCATTAGAGAGTCTAATCAAATCAGGGATCTGGGAATATTGTCTGGTTCTGTATTATGTTTCTTATACACATTTAGATTTGTATACACAACGTATATGTATATGTTGCTACCTTCCCTAAAACATCAATTAAGCACCTTAAAAATTACGTGTCAGGTAAACAGCGCATATCTTTTGTATATACAGCCTGTTTCCTCAGCATATTTGTTAACTGGATGCTGCACTCTTTTTGTTTCATTCCATCTTGATGCTGGTGCATGGACTCGGTTGTGAAACCTACTTGTAGCAATCCATGAAGCAAGTGTAATGGTTCTCATAGAACTCCATTCCCTTAGAAATTACTTTCTATAGGTTAATTCTGTGAAGTTTAACTCCTCTTGATGTTACCTTGTTGTGTAAAACATTTGGCCATTCTGACCAACATACATGCACAGCTGCAATAAGCAACTTATCAAGCAAGGCATACAGCATTTGGGAGAAAAGCATTTTTAGGCCATGTAAGAAACAGGACCTTCAAAGGAGGAAGGCAGAATTGTATATATTTAATATCTTTTGGCATTCAGATTTCGCTGTTTCTAGTAACTGTGCAACGTGGGATTTCAAAACCATGGATGGATTCCCAGCAATGTAATTTCATACGTTTACTTTGTATGTCCTTGCATTGGCAGTTTAATTTAACAGTCAGGCTTGAAAGCCTTATTGTTTATGGACTCAAGACTTATCCTGAGGGCATCCCAGGATCCATTGGGCTCATCTTTGAGGCTGTGGATGAGCAGTGTTTCAAAATACCAATCCCTTTCAGAAGGATTATCATATTATATTACAAAATTATATTTTGTATAGAAAGGAAAGAGGTTAATTTGAAATAACAGATATTTTAACATCTCTATAGCATATACACAATTTAATGAAGAAGTAGCACTTAATTTTCTAGGACATATTATTGGGAATTAATTGCATCTGTTGCAATTCTGATTTCCATTCAACTACTGGGCTTTTTTTTCCAGAATTCTGTTGTGTAGGTGATGGTCTTTTCTGCACTACACTGTTGCCAAAAATGTTGTCCTGTTTTAATGGGACCATTCCATCAGTAAATACGCACAGTCACACCTAGTCATTTTCAATGAAGACCCTTAAAAATTGTTAGCAGAGTGTTAGTCTCCTTTAGAAATTTCATGTATGCTGGTCGCTCCAAAACCCGTATGAGCTTATTTGTCATCGTTGCCTTCTGTGAACCCCCTAAAAATAAGTCACAGAACACCATTTGCCTGTGGTCCCCAGCCTAAAAGCTGTGCTTCAAAGAGAGCACAGGCAAATTCCAGGTGATTCTGGCATTTTTAAAGCAGAAACACTACTGTCCTTATTAATTTAAGGTGGTCCCACATGAATGCGTTCAGAGCATTTCCCGGATCGCTGGTAACAGCATGGTCGTGAAATCAGTAGCACCTGGAAAATAGGCACTTCTCACTTCTGCCTGACCCCTGACTTTCCCATTTTGTTGCTGAACGTGTGCCTTTCTGAAATGGGATTTGTTGTCTTAGGTGACAGAGCCATTTCAGCAGTGTATGAAACCTTAATGTATTGTCTTAGAGCGTCACAATAAGGCTATTGTCACAGCCTTAATGTATTGTCTTAGAGCGAAGACCACTCTTCACTACCATAACATTCCAGAGTGCAGAACATTCCTGGAAGGTCAGTGGAAGCCAGCACAATCCCAGCTGGCTCAGGATGGGCTCCAAGGCTTGGCCTGGTGTAACATCCTGAAAGAGCAGTTGTCATTTTGTAACCTGTAACCAGCTGCCAAAAAGCAATCTGTGTGAACCTGTTTTGTACTATCATTGTTTGGGATTCTTTTGGATTTCCTTGTCCATTTTTTTCGCTGTATATTCTTAGAAAGTGAAAATGTGTTTCTAAGTGTAGTGGTTATGTTGATAGTTTGTGCTTTCCAAAGGAGAACCTTTATTGCAACCCTGTATTACAGTTTGTTATCTTGTAGAGAGTCATTTTGAAATAATTAAAATTACTGGCTTTTTTTATATAAAAAAAAAAAGCAGCTTGGTCTTATTTTTTCTTGTTTTCAGAGTCTCCTAAGCATATTAAAAGGAAATATTGCTGCTTGCTAATACTATCAAAGCCATTTAAAATGAGGAACTCAGTTTTCCATCTTCTCACTGGTCAGTGCTTATAAAGAGAAATGAGAACCTGGTGGTTTAAGAGGAAGGGACAATTTCTCTGCCTGCCCAGAAGCAGCAGGTGAAGTATTTCTACAACTCAGCCACACAAGCTATCAAGTCCAAAATACATCTAAGAGGGTCTACAGTACACTGAGCCACAATCCTGCCCCATTCCTTGTGTGTATTCCTGCTGCATAAGCTGCATCCCTTACCACCTCAGCCTGGCACCGACAGTGGTCCTTCACCTGAGTGGGGCAGTGCCTCTCAACACGATCCCACGGGAAGGTGGGCTCACAGGACACAGCTGTGCCTTCCACCCATTCTGGCCTGCCCCCCCTCTCCAGCACTCACTGGTGAAGCCATTACCCACGCAGGAACTGGAAAATCAACTTTGCTCAGTAGAGGCACCTTTCTCCCCACGGACAGTGGTAAGAGCAGCCCTCTTCTACTACATGCCAGGTTGAGCATTATGTGGGTGTGAGCTCCATCTGAAACAACACCATGGCTTCAAGGATCACAAAGTTTTCCCAAAAGTTACTTTCACATTTCACTGCTGCCAAGGCACCCACTGCCCAACCTCCTGTCAAACACCCAGGAGTGCAAGGAGGAGAGAGAAAGCCCAGGGCTGGCACTGTCCTTGCACCAGGTTTTGGCTGCTGATGAAAGACATTTCTGCCAAGGAGCAAAAGAGCAATGAAAACCTGGACAACAAAGTGCTTGGTTTGGCTCACCACGTCCTTGCAAGGGGACAGCTGAGGATGCAGGGTTGCTTCCACAGAGCGCTCCATTTTGTTCCCCTGCTAAATGTAAAAAGGTCAACTGAAAACAAAGAAGGACTGGACAAACAAAATAGTTCAGAATAGAAACCAGAGCCTCTTTGTTCCCCTCCCTGGAGCCACAATGTCCCCATGCAGTTGTCAAGAAACTGCTGTTGTTTGGCAACCAAGATGATGGCCAGTGTGAAATGACTGTCTCATGGCCAGAGTGGGAAAAAAGTTTGCCTCACACTAGTGGCAAATGCAGAACACACATGGCTCTTTACTGCGTACATTAAGTAATTACTGTTTCATGTTTAATAGAAAAACGCTTCCTTCCTCTTCCAGGATGATGAGCAAGGGAGAAAAGAGATAGGCAGGTTTTAGAGATATTACCAATTCATAATATGACACAGGACATAATTCATACTGCACAGCCCCCTGCTGCTACCTCTGCCATTTCTTGCAAGCCAGGGCTGTGCAGCTCCTGCCTTTTCCACAGCGGTGCACTGCTGCAGCCTCGGCAGAGCCACTGCCTGCTGCTCCAGCACAGGCAATATGGGTGAAGGACACCCACTTCCCACACCATCATCTGATGCCAGAGTACACCCCAGCATCTTCACATCCCCCATAACTTCTAGGCCCTCTCTAAGCTTTTGGCACTCTCTGACATGAACATCTGGGCTGCATTTCAGAAGTGTCCCTCCCACACCTGTCACCAGCTCTTCAGAGTGTTGTCACACCAGTGACACCTTCCCTCTGCTTACAAGCCAGCATCTGTAGCTTTTCAGATCCAAATTCAGCTTTTCTTTATGGAACTTCCACTTCCAGGCTGCCTGCTCTACTTTAACATGCCTCAATCTCCACCTAAAGGCTTTAGAAACTCATGGAATTTTCTCCAAAGGTAGTTCTTCACCTTTCCTTGCCATTTCTCCTCTCACAATGTCCACAGCTTTAGTCAACATTTAGACAGAAACATTTCCAGGCCAAAGTCAGGGTCATGCCAGTCCCCAAAGACAACACAAAACATTCCTCCCTACTCCAAAATATACCTGTTCATTTCATCTTAGCCTGTTAAACTGGCAGTTTCAAAAGCTGCATGTGCTTATCTTTAACTCAATGGAGCCCTTTTTCTCCTTCAAGGTTTTCCCATCTCAGAGATGGACTGTCTAGATAATGCAGATTTGGGGTATTTTTAAAAATAATTTATCTTTGTTACTTGCACCCAAATTCCACCTACGACAGCAGCTTTCTCTGTCTAAGAGCCTGGATTTAGCTGTGTCAACATCATAGCAAAGCTACAGCTGTATCTAGTGCTGCAAAGTCCTTCCCAGAAATTCTTCTGACTTGAAGAGGGCATCGAAGCCAAGGCTTAAGAGTACCTCCATAAAGTGAACAGCAGAAGGAAAAATATCTAATCCAGCCCTATTATAAACCTGTTGACTTCACAGAGAGCAGGAATGATGTTTGACTTCCTGGGAGGTTGCATGAGGGGTAGCACGGACTCTCAGTAACTTGTACTGCTTCATTTTCCCTCTGATGTACTGCCCAGAGACAATTTTACTTTGATTAAATTAGAGCTAAATTTGGATTGGAGTGCACATCATGAGCAAGGCCTGACCATGCTGGACATATTGCCAGCTGTTGGATTCATTTAGGAAATCCAAGTACATCATTCTCTATTCAAAACCCAAAGATTTAGCCTTCAGTGCCACTGAGTTATGCAGGGTATGAAATAGCCAGTCAGCTTCCTGACCTTAGAAGAAACACCTCCCCAGGGTATTGATTTGAGCTCCTGGGAAGCTGCTGGGTTCAGATCAGGATGATCTTCATCCCCCCACCTTCTAGGTCAGTGGCTAGGACCACTTAGGGGTGGCTTCTCAGAGCAAACGACCAACAAGGATAGTTTCAGGTCAGAATTTCAGGGCACAGTCTGGGCATGCACACTGCCAGCTGCAGTAGAGGCCTTTTCTTCAGTTCTCAAAGCAGCAGAAAATCTGTAGTTGCCCATCCCGTGAACAAAAGCTCTTTGTGCCTCCTGATAAACCCTTATCTCTGCAGAAACAGCCTTTGCTCTCAGATGTTGCGGACTGCTGAACAGGAGAAGCTGAAATGCTCAGAGGGAGAGGCAGTGCTGAGCAGAAGATCACTTTCCCATCTTTCCTGAGGTTTAATTTGCAATAGTAACTTCTCACAGCAGTTTCTGCTTCAGTTCTTTCTTTTCAGCAGACAGCATCAGGCTTGGCTTAACCCATAATCGAGCTGCAGTTTGCTTTCTTCTTTCTGCACCTCTCTGGGTTTAACTTCTGGCCTTAGCCCCCTCAAGCAAAGTCCACGAAGTCAACACTCCTCACGGGAATTCACCTTGCTGCTATTGGCCTCTCCATCTCCATGAGTCCTCCCAGTACCTGCTGCAGGCGAAGCCCAGTGCCTGGGAAACCAGTGCCTAAGGAGCACTGCTGCAGCTGCAACGGGCTCGGCATCCACACCACCGCCCTCACAGGGATTTCTTTTTCTCTGCTGAGCACCAAGGGAAAGGATAGAAAGGATATCTTCATCCGTGCATGCAGCAACTTGACGTGCCGGGCTGACTGTGATAAAACCAGGAGCACGGAGCAGGCAGTCTCCAGTCTCCAGGAGATCCACGAAGCTCAGCTCATCTGCCCCGCTGCATCCTCGCCTTTGCGGCAGGAACAGCAGCAGGAGCCGCCCCCGCCCGCAGCGGGCTCCCGGAGGGTTGCACATTCCATAAGGCCAGGCAAAAATCACAATCCCCTGGCTCCCTGCAGGCTCACGCCCACGGAGTGTCGGCTCCTGAAACAGCCGAGGGAGGGATGTAAAAATCCTGCTGCTGGGTGGGGGGAGTTGTCCTCTGAAATCACGAGGACTTTTTTTCTCCTTCCACGTAATCTCCTTTAATTACAGAAAGAGTGATCAAGGCCCTTTCCTTGATGTAAAGCTGCAGGAAACCAAATTCAAGAGGCCTTCACAGCTTCTTACTTAGCCAGCTTTATCTTGCTCAACACTGCAGCGAGGGCTGCCCAAACCATTGCCAGCCAGGAAAGCACAATAACAATGTCCCAGAAGCATCTGCTCTTTATATGAAGGCAGACTTAACCGTGGTCAAATGAAGGTTACAGTGAAGGACAAGCAGAAAAATCTGGAGGAGAGCAGAAGACAAGAAAAGAAAAAGAAAAAAAAGCCTGCTCTGGCTTTAAATTTTCTTACAGAAAGGAATCAAAGTAAGTCTTACAACTTTTTGTGCAGTTAGAGGACCCCAGAGCATTTTGCTGTGCAGTGATTCAAGTTCTCCTTTATTCCCAGTCAAGCAGAGAGAAAAAGCCCCAAGGGTGAGTGGCCATGAACATGCAAAAGAAAAAATAGACTTTTACTGGTTTTTTCACCCTATGCTTTGTTTTTATGAAGGATGTTAGGAGCAGCCCACCCAAAAGCCTTTTATCTCAGGAGGTGACTTGAGCTGGAAACAGGTACCTGTAATTAGCTTGCATTCCAAAAAGGGAAAAGTTAATTTACCTGGCTTTTCTTCATGAGGCATTTCAAAGAGAAATTAATTTTTGATGAATGAGCATGTGCATTCTGCAGTGCTTGACCTGCAGTTAGTTTTCAGGCCTTGCTGCTCTAGACACAGCTTTCACTTGTCCACTCGCAGATGTACTAAAGGAATAAGCACAACAGCCCTGCTGGAAACCTGTATCACTTTCATAGGAATTGTTGCAATGACCAAATGGACATTGCCAGGGCAGGGCTGCACTGCACAGGACACCTCATTCCACCCTGAAACAGCAGCAGGTGGAGCTGCCTTTGCTCCCAAGAAAGTGAAAATCCACAGGTCCCTCCAATACAGGCATTACACAGAAACACTGGTTCCATCCAAGAAGTAGAGCTGCTGAAGACAAGAAGATACACAAATAAGAAAGCTTGTTCCTCACTCCCTCCTTTTCTCTCCATGGGTGGTGATGTTCAGAAATGCCTCAACTTGGATTAGCCTGTATCTACTCTTGGTGTGAGACATCTCAGATGCAATTCATCCTGCCTATCTAAAGATATTTGCTTGGAGAAATATCAGAGTCCCCTTTAAGCTGATTAGAGTCCAATCTATATGATTAAATCTACTTTAGGATGAGAGAAGTCCTTGACAGGCTCCAATAAGTGATTGCATCTTCTTAGGTCTTCAAGGGCAGCCCAGACAAGCAGCTCAGGTGCAAATGACCACATCATACACTCCTAATTTTTGAGGATGATGAATAGTACCTGGAGACCTGCCTCCTGAAACTTGGTGTGGCCACATACACAGCTCAAGTCATGATCTGAACACTAAAACACTGTAGAAACTCATGGACTTCCCCCGGCCCACCAAGCTTAAATCTGGTATTGGTACCATCAAAGCACTTGTCCCGAGGGTTCAGCAAGTCAGGGGACTCCTGGAGCCTGAGCCAGCAAATGTCACAACCTGCATCCAAGCTGAGTAGCCCCAGTCCTGCCACCTCCTCCTGCCCTCAGACATCGATCAGGCTTTGCAATCAGCCCTGGCTCTACAGGCCCATCAACTGAAACATGCCCTGTGCCACATGGGGGAAAAGCTGGACACGCAAGTAACTCACAGCTCTGTGCCTCCACTCTCCCAGCAGTTTTTGTGCCAGCTCTGTGCTTATAGCAGTGCAAAATCCAGGTGACTACAGAGCTCCTTCCTTAGGAACTCCCAGCCTAAAGGATTCCTGGGTTAGATTGCTCTTCCTTGTACCAGAGCAGAGAAACACAGAAGAAGAAGAAAATGAGGCAGATTTCCTTAAGGTCACAGGGCTGGTTGATAGGTGAGGCTTGGCTCCCCTCCATAAGTAATCTGCATATATCTCTGCCCTGCTGAAAAGTGTAACCTGCAGTTTCAGACACTCATTTCCAGGGAGAGCATGCACCAGATGCCAGGTTAAGTGGCTTTGGCACAGGAAGGGCTGAATCACTGAGAGAGGCTAAAGGAGAGATATCAAACGATAGAACAACTTCTAGTTTTGAAATGTTGGTTTCAAAATTATTTTCTGACAAAGTGAATTTGCTTTCTTCTTCTAGTTAGAAATGTTTTGTGAAAGTCTTTTTTTGTTTACTCTGAATGCTTCTCCACTAACAGCACATACGCCTCATCCCATTTTTGTCTGTTTTTCTCCTCATATGTGAATGAGGATGACACAACTGCAAACAGTAAGTACTTTACGTGGTGAGTATGTAGATCCAGCTGAAAGAGATTTCACATTTTTATTTTCCTCTTCATGATATTTGAGAAAAAAACCAAAAAACCAAACCTTCTAAAGATCTTATTCTTGATGCTGTATCAGCCAGGCACTGCCTATGCAGTGACCTGCAGTGGCAACTGGCAGGACAGGAATGAAGAGTCACATATTTAGGCACTGTGCTCATTAGCTGTTAACCAGATAGAGAAGTGTCAATATACTCCTAAGCTACTTCTGTCTCACAAGCAAACAACACATTATTGGATAAAACAAAAGCACGCACTTGGACACCAGCACAGGATACCAGTATTGCCATACAATCCAGTTGACCAGCTTTCCAGCAAGTGATTCTGCCTCAGGCTGTTCTAGGATGGGGGAAATCCCATAATTCATATATTTCATATGGAGCCATTACAGCTTATCAGGTACTTATCACAGGTGCTCTGCTCCAGTTAATTTTTTATGCTAAAATTCTCAAAATAGGCAGACACAGGAGCCTGTGGCATCTCATCTACAGCAAACCAAAAATCTTTGGAGCAATCCATCTGATCCATACAAGTTATTCACAAGTAATAACTTCAGCAGAAAATGCCAACCTTTACTTCCAGGCAAGGCAACAGAGCATAAAATCTCCAGGCCCTGTGATCATTGCTCAGTTTCTCATCCTATGAAGAAACCAATCAAGGAGAAAAGTGAAATTCAGTGTTTCCCACATTAATGCATCCATGGCTTCCCAGGAGGATATTGTGTGACAAGCAGCAAGGAGGCCATTTAAGCAGGCTCTGTTCCTCAGCAATGCTGCTTTTCCACAGGCTCAGTGATGAAGGCACAAGCCTTACACACACAAAAGCCACAGCTGTGGCTCCATCACCAGCTGATACCTATTTTTAAAGCTCTCTCCATGCACACAGCAGCAAGTACACCAAGCTTGATTTTTCTCTAGCCCTTGCACTTTAGGTAAAGAACACATAATACCTTTTGCACAAGTATGACCTAATTAGTTCTTCACAGCTTCCCTACAGAGGTGAAATCAGCCACAGGAAAGTGAGACAGTCTCACGCCTGCTGGCTGCATCTCAAAGCCCAAAGGCAGAGCCCAGCTCTGATCTCTGCTGGTCCTGCTCAGTATGCAGGGCATCCCAGGCAGGAAAGGCTGCCATCTCCTCTCATGTGCTGCACTGAGTGCTGGCTTCTTTCTGACTGTGCATAGCAGTAAATATGACAGCTGATTGTGAAACAAAGGAAGCGTTTTCTTCATTCTCAACTTTGAAGACATTTTTAGTTGAAGGGATGTGTGTATATTTTATTTGTTTTGTTCTCTGAGCATTTCTAGCTATCAGCCTGAGAACATTTAAGAAAGTAAGAACTTACCAAGTGGCTCAGGCCATGGAGCACACAGCCCCATATTCTATTTCTGAAGGGGCAGGTGGGTTCAGGGTACATTCACAAGCTGACTCTCGCTAGTGCTCACAATCATTGGACATTGGATGTTAGGAAACACAGCACTAACTACACCTCTCATTATCCTATAAACTTGGGATTTGCCCATGGAAGTATCTATTAGTTGGTATCTGCAAGTTCACTTTCTGACATCCTGTGGCAGCAGATTGCAGGTTTTGATTACCCACTGTGTGAAGTGTTTATTCACATGTGGGACATCCCAAGAAACCTGATGCTTCAGCCACCACTGAAGTGCTTGGCGATCCTAGAGAAAATGCTGCTCCTGTCATGTACCTGTACCTTGAAATGGTGTCCTTAGTTTGTTGTGTTGTGTTTTCTGAGTAGGAAGCATGCACTGAACCCCCCAGCTCCCTGCCCACACCCATCA
>VZRH01005349.1:190144-205745 GCA_013397555.1 Urocynchramus pylzowi | reverse complement strand
CCACACCCATCACCCCTCCCCCCCCCCTCATCCTAGCACACTTTCTTCCTTTCCCTAGGACAGGCTCACCCTGCTCTCTACCACAATTACTTCTGAAGCACCTGCCAGTCCTGGTTAAAGTGTTGATGACAAGAACATCTCACCTAACATGAACTGAGAGCAAGGGTCTTGGAGAACGGAGAAAATACAGAGTGACTGAAGTTTTTTCTGGTTTTGTAGACAGATCCTGGCTAGTCAGCCTCGGGCTGGAGTCTGGCCAAGAGAAAAAGAGACACCTTGTCTTTTTTAGCCCTAAACACCACACATACAAAAGGTTGGCTTCAGCCCTTCCACCTGCTGGCCACAGGGCAGGGCTTCTTCCTCCTCTCCAAGCTCTCGCAGGATGGGTGGGTGGCCACAGCTGCAGTGGTCCAGAGCATTGGCAAGCACCTACTTTCCAGTGGCATTTGTGCTCCCCATGGAGCTGCCAGCTGCCAGGCAGAGGAGTGGTGTAAGAGCCAGTGCCACGCTCAGCCCTGCTTTGGTGTTACAGACAGCCCAATTTTTAATCCCAGCATTTCATCTCAGTTTTGACTTGGACAGTCTCACAAGCACTAGAGGTCACTAACACAAGAGCAGCAGCCCTTCAGACCCAAACAGCAGATGAAGACTCCTCAGGCACACACCTGCACAGCTGGAATAAGCCATACAGACTGAAAAAAAAAAAAAAAAAAAGGGGTTTTTTTTTTTAATGCCAGCAACCCTCTAAGTGTAAATGCTAGATTTGCTAATAGGGACTTACTTTAAGCCTTGAGTAATAAATGAGGTAACTCAATAAGGGAAAATAGGTTTCTCCAAAGCCCTGTGCAACAAAGTGCTTCCTCCTCCCTTAGCCTGAATGCAGCCATCAGCAGCATAACTCAACAAGGCTCCTACCATATCTCTGTCCCCTAGCTTTTCTCAAGAATTTTGGTCTTTAATGCAAGGAAAATGTTACACAGGCTCTCTGTCCCCAAGTCTAATATTATTATTGTGCTATTAATATTATATTCTATATTGATGGTAGGCTACTATTGGACTAATACTAATATTAGACTTTGGGAGAAGGTTTTAAAGTAAGCTGATCATAAGCACTTGTTTTGCCCACTCAGTAACTAGCAGGATTTAGACCAGATTTGATAGGATGGAATGTCACATCCCATCTCAGTTGTAAGAAGCATGAGGATGAAACATCAAGAACAGGTTTTGAAGAGATCTGGACAGCAGGCAGCTTGCCCTTGCCATCAGACTGGGGAAAAACCCCACAAAAACAATAGTTTTCCTAAGCTGCTGTAGACACTGGTACAGTATGTTTGCAACCCTAAGAAGTGCTACTGTGGTGTGTTTTGCAGTTTTTTTATTTTCTTCCTCAAGCACAGTGAGAGTTAAGAAAAGCAGACCTCTCTTGGCATTTTTGAGATCTCCCTTCCTGAAGCAGATAGTTTTGAGTTCACTTTCCTCTACAAAGTAAATGCACCAGTGCCCCTAGACTCAAGGCTCCATGCATTCCCACAGGTTTTTTGGCATGCAGTGTACAACCAAACAAGAACCAGGCTCAATACCTACAAGCAGCAGCCCTTGTACTTCCCAAACCCACTAAATAACAGCAGAATTACTATTAATTAAAATAATAATAATAATAACAAAGCGACAGCACCGGCAAAGGAGCTCAGCAGCATCGGTCCTGCCAGGAGGGCCCGTCCCCAAAACCGGGCGGCCTGTGCCATCTAGTGGTGACACGCACCCTTCCCACCCAAACTGGATACCAAAAGCCTCCAGGATTTTACTGTCTATTTCTTTATTTCGTATTTCAGACTGAATTTGCAGTGTCCGGTTCAGGGATAGGCGTTTTTCACTATCCATGGCATCACTTGAGGGCTCAGGAGAAATGTGAGGACATCCTGGAGGCAGGGACAAGGAAAAGCAAAATGAAGTCTACCCTCAGTATGTTAATCTTTTGGAAAATGTAAAACTAAGGCTGCAGTAAGTGTCACTGCTAGTACTTCAGTGCCACAGTTGTTAAATGAACCTTGTGATTTTGCCCAGAGAAGCTGTGGATGCCCCATCCTTGAAAACGTCGGGCTGGTTGCTTTGAGCAACCCTGTCTTGTGGCAGGTGTCGTTGCCCATGTCAGGGAGGGCTGGAACTAGATGATCTTTAGGGTCCCTTCCAGCCCAAACCATTCCATGATTCTTTGATTTTGGAAAACAAAGAGGCTAACAAAGAAATTCAGTAAAAGTAACAAAGAAATTCAGTAAAATGTGGCCAATCAGAGCCACAAAATGAACTTCACAGCTCCCTGCCTTGGCATGGCCTCTCAGAGTGCTGGCTTGAAGGAAAGATGAACATTTCCCCACACTGCCGTAGTACTCATGCTGGTTTGTGTTTGCCAATGTGCCCCCAACCCACTGACACCAGACTGGTTCTGTTCTTGGAAAACCAAAAATCAAGTTGTACCAGGATCAGAAGTCCCAGCAGATGGGGTGCCACCCAGCCACCAACACGAGAGGGCTTTAGGGGATTACCATCACTGCAGAGGCTGCAGACCTGGCATGTCCAAGCGAAGCGCATCCTCTGCCTACACCTTGCAGACACCTGCACCCTGCACCAAGCTCAGCCCTCTTGCAACCACCCAGGTCACCAGGCAGCAGCTCCTGCTTCTCCTGAGGATCTTCTCAAAGCAGGGTCTTTCCAGAACTTAAGGGGAACAACTCTTTATATTTCTAAAAACTGAGACCACTAATGTTGGAAATAAGTGATGGTCAGGGACAGATTTTGATGCATTCCACCATGGCAAGGAAGTTGCCTAACATTTTTAAACACATTAAAGACCAACAGCTGATCATCTGGCATCAAAAGACTCATTTGCCACAGGAACTGCAATTAACCCAAAATAAGCAAGTTCTCACAAAGACAGAAGGTTCCTGATTAAGTCCTTAAGTAAGAAGGAGCAGGGCACTGTGCTAGGAAATTAGATTGACTTTAATAAAAATTCAGTGTTGACACAGCCCCAGTGGTACAAAACTTAGCACATGGTTGTAGCAAAACTTGTTTTGAGCCACAGCCTGTGTTACTTGTCAACAAACAAATTTGCTAGCAAGAAGGCTTTCAACTGCTCAAAAAAGATGTTAAAATACTCTAGTGTAGAGGAGAGGAAATTGACATGACATAGAGCAAGGTGTTCTCCTTTAAAGTGTTCCAAGGAAGACACAGGTAACATGAAACTCCTCATTTTGAAACTTCACTGTTACCTGCATTGAAGGCTGGATGTTTTAATAGAGTGTGGACAGAAGTCAGCTGCCTGAATTGTTCAGCACACCCAGACCCAGGGAGAAAGATTCACAGGCAAGTACCTGTCAGACCACAGATGTGGGATCCCACAGATGTGGGATCCCACAGATGGGATCTTACCCTCCTCAGTTCAAGTACACTGCCAGCATTTGGGACAAGTCACAGTGGCAGTGACACAAAACAAGCCAGCAGAGGCAGGTACACCACAAATAGTAGGTTATGTGTTCAATACTTGGAGAGTGACCAGAGTGGCCACATTATAGCCCTATCCCATCTTTCCCTACATAGTAGAATCTCCCAGCTACCACAGTTAAAGGAACATTTGTGCTATTCATTTCCCACTATGGAAGCTGAAAAGCCCCGTGAATAGAAACATACGGAAAATAAAGCCCAAGATGTACTCGATCGCAGTGTCCCCCTTTGTGAAAATAATTCCTTTGCCTGAAGCAGAGTCCACCACTGCTACACATCAACATTAGCCCTAGACCAGAGGAGAGCCTGCTCCCAGGCACTGTGAAGCAGTGTCTCCCTTCCATCCAGCTTTCAGAGGTGAAAAGACCCAGGTGCTCAAGTCACATAACACCAAGACATTCTGCTGCACTTCATTAGTAGCCTGTTTTTAAAAGTGAGAAGAGTAGGACAACAGCAGAACAGTTTGTTCACTCAAGACATTTCAGGTTTTTCTTCAAAATCTTCTTTTAATGTCTGATTATTACATAAAATAACCCAGGATGCAATGTATGCATTTTACTTCATAGAAGCAGTAAGGGATGAATCATGTCCTCCCTTCCTTCTGTACATCTTCATTACCAAAATAAGAACTTCCTACTTCACCAAGACACTTCTTTTAGAAAAACTAGAGTCTACAACCAATCTTATAAAAATCAAAAAAAGCAGAATGCAGAGGTGGTTTGATTTTTGCACGGGGCTTGTTGTTTGGTTTGGGTTTTTTAGTTGCTAAATGAAATTACAACTTTCAAGGTATAAGGCAGAAAAAAACACCTTTACTAACAACTACTCTAAAAGATATACACAAACCTGTCCTTTACAACGAAGTCATCTGCAGCTATTATGCAGCTAGAATGTGACTTTTGACAAGTCCTCTTGTAGCATTTCACACTCAAACAAGCAGTCTAATTCTACAGACAAAATCACACTCAAAAAAGTAATCAGAAAATTACTCAGGTCAAATATTCATATCAAGTCTGGTTACTTTATTTTTCATCTGTGCAGTCAGTTAAAAGAACAGTAATGATGAAAACAGACAACCACAGAAGCTTTAGGTACAGTTTCGTAACACTGAAGAAGCAAATGACCACACTGAACACATTCTTTATGCTGGTCATTTCTAAATGAAACAGAAGGACACACACAGGTCTAGTTCAGTATAAAACCTGATATTAAGCAGCAGTGTGATCACAAATTGCAACACTGTCAAATACAACACAGGAAATTACTGCTTATTCAAAGTTACACAGCCCCTGCAACAAAGATGATATGACTGTATTTAAAATAAGAACCCAAAATACATTCAAGATAACGGCTGCAACAATAAGGCAATCGTTTTAAAAATAGATCCCATTAAACAAAACAAGACCAACCTGTTGCCTTCATAAGGTTTCAGACTTGGATGGGTGAATTCAAAGTTAAGTGCTAACCCACCACTAACGTTTCAGAAGGACATTGGTAAGAACACCTGAAGACATGAGTATATTGGACTGCCAGCAATCACAACCCAGGTCTTATCACAAGCACATGTCCCACACACACAGCTTCGCTCTTACACGTTTGCATGAAGTGCCCCGTACAAAGACTTCACTACAGTTTCCTTCAAGAAAAATTAAGCATTGACAGAAGATATTAGCATTTCAAAATTCTTCCAAACCACATTATATAATATACCTTTGGCCTGCTACTAGTAAGATCATTAAAGCTATACACTAGGGAGACAGCGTTATTGGCAGCTAGTCACAACAACATTAAAAAAATAGCATCAGCTGTTTAAGAAAAGAAAGAGACTGAAAATAACTTGGGGAGTGAAATGTACACCAACAGACAGCAGGAAGGGAGAAGGAAGTTGTTTGGCTAGAGCAGATGAGCTACCCAGAGGTTCCACATCCATCTTATTGCGTATTTGATTGGTGTCCACATTCAAACCCACACGGATTTCTCCTTCATTATCTTGTTCCAGAGCCTTGATTGTTGCATCTTCAGAGCTACCCTGAACTAGCCATGTATATTGCCATAACTTCACATTTCTTCACAGCTCCTAGAAGCAGGGACTAAGTTACTGTTTCTTAGCCAGGGACACTACAGGCATCAGCCTTTTGCTGTCTTCTCTGCACTAAAGTCTAGGTAAAGTGAAGTGCAGTGGAGTGTCAATATCTTAAGTCAGTACAGAGCAAGTAGCTTTATTTGTAAGCCTGTATTAGCAAAGCTTAAGATGAAGATGCTAATTTCTTAAGAAAAATGTCCCAGTACTTGATTAGCACTGCTAGACTGGAAGTCTCACCATGTGACAAGACATAAGCACACAAGAAAATTGTGACATTAAGTTATGTGAGGCAAACTGAAAGCAGCAGGGAATAGAATCTGATTGCTTCTGCTCAGTTTGAATAAATGGGGAGTTTACTAATAAAAGAAAAAAAAAAAAAAAGAAAAAAAATCAACCATCATCAGACATTCCCTTGCCAGCACACAAGACAGAGGAGGAGACAATCAGTATTTCAACATGTGTTTACAGGATATGTGCACAGCACTGCCTAATCATGCTTCAAAATGTAACCTTACGCTTAATATATACATGCTAGCAAATGAAACAGTCTTTTAGACTCCAAAGGAAAGTCAGGGCTGATCTTATGTATTTTAATACTGAAACATCCAAATGATTTTAAGAAGTGAATGCCCTCATTAAATTTTGATCACTATTCAAAACTGACAAATTAAAACATAAAGGCACTAACAGAGTGCTCTTTTCCCAGATGTAGGCCTACTTGATGAAAAACCTAAACGCTGCTGCTTTCAGCCATATAACTGAACCAAACCACAATTTGGAAGCCACAGATTTGAACTTCTTAACAGCTAAAAATACAAGACCGATTTTTAAGTCCTGATTAAGTTTTTATCCAGGGAACAATAATCCAAATACTACCACCTATCCAAACTTTGAGAGAAAACTGAAGCTGTTCAAGATGAGGCCTGTTGGCAGTTCTCTCTCATACACACATCACAGGTGGTACATGCATGCTCCTCATCCTTCCAAAATCTCATGCATCAATCTTCAGAGCTTCTAGATAAACAGAAGTGGAGCTCTTCATTCTGAAGTGCAATGTCAAAATAGCTGCAGAACTCACCCTCAGAGAAAACAGGAGTAACTGCTGATCACTGGTAAAATCTTTAAGTCCTCCAGCAAACATGAGGTATCGAATTCCCTGCTGGAACACTGTCTGAGTGTCCCAGCAATGTCTGACAAACTGCTAAGGGAGCCTTAACTGCTTCTAGGAAAAACGTTATGTTAGATACCAAATACCTGATGGATGTAAAGGTGTACAAGGACAGCAGCTAAGAGAAGGCTCATTATCCAAATACCAAAGATGACACTTCAGAATACTAAACAGTGAGCAGTACATAACCCAGGCACCTTCCCATCTGCAGCACAGGTTGGACTTGGAGTAAAAGGTTCAGGAAAAACATTCAGAAGCCTAGCAGAACTGTTTGAACTATAATCCTTCTTATATATCAAAACCAAGAAAACAGCTCTTGCCATCCAATTGCTTTCTTTGCATCTCCTTCTTCTTTAAAAAAGAGGAGATAATAAAAACCTCCAAATCATGTGCACTTAATAGGATTTTTCATATTTCATTTATACTTTTTATATATACAAGAACTTAACTAAAATCTCACTTTAGAATACGTTCTAAAGTAGGATGTTCTTTCAACTGATTTTTTAGTTCACGTGCTTTCTCAAGGTTGAAAAAATATATATATTCATATACAGCTAAGGAAATAAAACTCAATTTCATTATATGTAGTTACAGTGCTGTAAAGAAAAAATAATTTATAAACTATTTCAAGTCTGAAATATTTAATATGTTCAGACTAATGCAAAGGCTAAGCCTATGGTCCAGGACCTGTTCTTCATCTGCGTGCTGAGACAGGAGATACAGGAGCTCAGCATTTTTGTGATGGAGGTTTCCCTCCACCTCTCCCTTCTTGCAGTATTCTGTGACTTGCTGCTGAAGCCCTCCCTGAACCTCTACTGTAGTAGTATCATCCATTGGCAGCTCAGAAGTAAAGGTCCACAGGGATCATTGGTACCTCTTAGGTCAGTTTCTCAGTAAGGTCACACCACTGAAGGACACAGTGCAGAGGTGTTAACCACTCCCAGTTTACTCAGAAGTTCAATGGAGTACTTTAAGTCGTGTCTTCCGTAGGTGCCCTTCGCTGCCGAGCTGATTTCTGTCTCCCTCTCTGAGGCGAGGGCGGAGTTTCCTGCTCAGTTTCAGTTTCTGAAGGCTCGTTGTCTCCCTGCTGGGACCCCGTATCACCTATCAATTCTCTCAGGAATTTGAATTTAGATAGGAACAATTGCCAGACCACATACCATCCTGCAGGAGAAAGAAAAAAAGATACTGCTTAGTTACTTCATTCAAATTGACAGTCAGCTCGCTGGCAAAGTATATCACAAAAGGGAAAAACCATTTGAACAGCTCCCACCCTCTATTTGCCAACCCAACAGCCCTCCACAGCACATCCACTCCTTTTTACAGTCCCATAAAAACCAGTTCGACTTCATGAAGTTCATCCTCATCCAGAAGCAACATTTAAGCTCCAGGAAAAGCCCTACACATTCCAAACTGAACTGCCACAGCAAGTAGGTGGGTGATCACAGTCACCATCACACAGATAAAGGTCTTAATTGTCAGGAAAAAAGAAGTCCTGTGGTTATATCTCAAACAAGGAGTCAGGATTCATTACACAGGCTCTGTGAAAGCACTAGAATTTCTCCCCTCACCCAGCAAACACTCCATTCTGGAAATCACATTTTAAAAGCTGCTTTACATAATCACTATTAAGCACACTTGCTCAGATCCTCATATAATATTTTATAATAAATCCTATTCTGAAATGGATAAGGTCTTCCTTATGTTCATTAAAAGACTACATTCCCCAAATGCAATGAGATCCCTCACCATGCCCAAATACCACTCAAGTAAAATTAACATTCTGTGGTAAATCTATGTTCTGCTCCACCACTAAAATACTCCAGGTCCCAAAACTATGCAAGTAAAGAGCTGAGATGGCCACATTTTTAGAATCTATCTTAAAAAATACTTAAGATCCACCTGCTCCTCCTCCTCTGTCTTGTCTAAGTGTTTCTGTAACAGGTAGCCAAAAAAACTTGAAAAAGCAGATATGGATATATCTAAACCTAAGTCAGAATCTTCATTTTAAAAGAACCCACCAAACAGGAATACAACTTCTCTGTGAAATACAGTTAAGTGGAGCAAAATTTAAACAACTCTTTGAAAACAAATGCTATACAAACATCGTTTGCAACACCAACACCCATTGGGCCTGCACAGAGACTATATTTAATAGCCCCATTCTCTGTTCAGAAGGTCTTTCCAGCTATTTAAGCCTATACTGCTGACCGATCCAGATATTAAGAGCATTATTTTACAGAGCTAGGGAAAACTATCCTCCCAATTACACAGCCTCCAGGAGAAGCAGACTTCTGGGAATGGATAACAGAATATATTAGAAAGGCGGGAGAAAGAGTAACAATTAACTAATAAATAAATAACACTTATATAACCACAGCACCTCTGTACTTCTTCCTCTTCTGTAATCAGAGTCAATACAGGCAATCCATTCCTTATGATAAAAACAAGATCCCACCCTTCTCCTCCTTCCTGGAATACTTTTCACATCCTGCAGTTCTTAATTTCAGTAACTTCTCTGCTCCTGAGGAAATTGAAGAAAAGCTTCTATATGGCAATCTTTTATGATCTAAACTAATTCCTAGAGCGTGCACAAGTATTTCCTTTCCCATGAATACCTAACCCCTTAAATGACTTGTGATTAAATTGAATCTGCTGTCCTGCAAATGCATTACATTCCCTTGCACCTAGAAAAAAAAATGATGGTAGATGCCTGGGTTTGGCTCCTCTTTTCTTTCAGAACTAGAATTAAAAATTGAGGTAGCAGCTCTTTGAAGGTTGCTTCCACTGAAAGGGGAAATAGAGGAGGATAAGTCAAAAATATTCAGGGCCTTCCCAGATGGGTTTTAGGGCACTTTACAGAAGCATGACTTGAGTAAATTTGGTGTAAATAGATATCCCATTAAAGGAGGTATTTTAACTTAAACTAAATAAAGTGAACTACATGCTTCCTCTATCACTGCAAACAGGCTACTTAACACCCAGAACACGGGTGTGTGTTGGGGAAATACTAAAGAACATATGAAGTTCATTTGCACTCTCAAGAAATACAGCACCAATTTCTTTTCAGTGTTTGGTCTGAGCTAGAGGGCAGAGCAGAATGGCCTAAGTATCCAAAACCCCAAGTACCATGAACAGATTTTGGAGAACTCTAGCTCCAGACTACAAACAAGACAGTGTAAATAACCAGCCAAGGGGACTGGTTCTAGCAGCCAAACAAACAGACCAAGGGTAACAGGCAGGTGAAACAAACCACAACGCAGTGGGTTGAAAAGAAAATTACAACAGGCCAAGTCAAAGGTATTAGTGGGAGCAACCAGGCTTGAAAACCAAAATGAAAAACCTCACAAGGTCTCCTAGCCTGTACCAGCGAGCTTTAGGTATAAAGTAATCAAAGAAGAAAAATTTCTTTCTTTCACTTGCTCCAGTTACCGTGCCAGCTTGGATGGAAAGTTAAAAAAAAAAATCCCCAAAACAAACACGCTTGTCCAAATCAATTTAAGACTGCCTCTTCAGCTGAGCCTCCGTGTCACTAAATAAAAAATAATTTCCTTGGAAATAACCAGACTACTAAAGAACAAGTTATTCTGGGTAAGAAAAAAACCTCTCCAGCAAAAATATCAGCTAAATACATTATTAAACAAAACCACACACACAGACACAAAGCCTGAAGGCAGATTCACATTGTCTCTGAATGCATTTTCTATTAATTTCTCATTCTCTTAAGAACATTGCAAAATGGTAACACCCATCACTGTGCCATACTGAAGAACTGTAAGTTACATGTGTTACTGTGTTTTAAAAAAGAAAATAATTGTAAACTAATTTAAAATACACACAAAAAAAGGAAAATGGGCATCTCAAGGCATTACTTTCTGTATGGGGCTCAGTTTAGTTTTGCGGGCTTTATGCTGTAGAGCTCTTCCTGGACACATAAGTGACACCACTGGTTTGCATCTCCAACACTTCCACTCTGTTCAGGTAAGCTGCTCTCAAAGAAGTCCTACTGGTTTAGCTTCACCACACACAAAACATTTCATTAGAACCAGTCTTTCAGTGCTTGCTTTATTTCTTTAGCTAATTGATTTACCTTTTAAAATCATCCTTGGCTTGATTGAGCCTGTGGAAGCCAAACAGCACACCCACAACACGCCTTCAAGCAAACAAGCAGTGATGACATGCAGACTATAATACATAATATTTCTACACTAACTGGTGAAAGAAGTTGCCTCTCAAAGCAATAAGCCAGATCAAACATACATCAGCGCAGTGCAAAGCAGAGGATCCAGCTCTGGATGTAGCACATACCTGAATCCAGTGTTGCAAAATCTAAGATATCAGTGTTTTGCAGCTAGACAAAACAGCAGCTCCCAGCCCTGCAAAGTTTAGTACTCACTGAAAGCTGGGTGCCACCATCTCACTTAAAAATGCCACAGCCAGATGCCATGCAAAGACACATCTGGTGCTGTGCCATCAGGAGGTCAATCCCCCTCTAATAAATCAGGATGCAATGTGTTTGTGAAATGGGGCTGTGAGTCACAGCCTTTGACTAACTCATAGAGGATGTATAGAACATCCATGCAATTCAGATGTTAATCAGATTTAATGGTTTGACTAGACTTCATCAAAACTACCTTTTCTGTTACTTCCCACATCAGCTCCTGGTTCTTTGTAAAGGGGAAAGAAACAGTGATCCAACTACAAAGTTACTCCCACTCCAAAAGTGAGGGATAACAAGTGTCAGGCCCATCTATTTCATTCACCTTTCATTGGCTTGTATGCAACAGCTGAGTTTTCTTTATTGGAGCCCATTTTCCTCTACCATTTGGATCAGGAAAAGCAAACAAAAGAAAAACCCCAGGGTTAATATGGAGTTCTGAGTAAAAGCAACTTGATTTTTCTAATGTGAAATACAAATGAAACCAAGAAAGGCACGATGGTGATGCAGTTAACTGCAATAACAACATAGAGAAGACTGAGCTTCCAGTTCTACCCTGCTGCAGAATTCCTGTGCAGTCTTGCAAGATCTGTGTCCCTACTGATTTGAAAATAGGATCCTATCATGTCAGAACATGGATGCTAATTAAAACTGGGGTATCACCCTGGTGAATGTTGCCTATATTCAAATGCTGAAGTGTCCATCGTAGAAAATCCTAAACAGTTACAGCTGCAAAAAAAATTGAGCATGAGGCTTGAGATGCTAACCTGAGATTTGGGAGAACAGGGTTCTTCTCTGAGCTCTGTTAGGTAACTCCTGCAACCATGCACAAGTCACTTCATCCACATCTCTGAAACAGTGCAGCACTAGTATACTGCCCTAGTATACACTAGTATAGTGCCCTAGATCCTGTGCTATGGAGAGGATCAGCCTGAAGGAAGCACTACTCTGACACTGGAATAACAGAGGACACCAGGCGACAAGGTGCTTGGCTCTGCACAGCTCCATAAACCTGCTCCCATTTTAATGCAACACTACCACTTGCTGCTTGCTGACTGAGCAAAAGGAAACCTGCTCTCTTCTCATCTCCCATTTACAACAGTTTAAAAACTCAACTTCAAATTAAAAGATATTTTCTCTTTATGAGTGGTCTAATCAAGCATGATTTTTCTCATCTGTTAAGGTATTTCCCAAGAATCATTCATTGAAGATAATTACAAAACTGTTTAAGCAAAGCATTAAAGAAAAGTTATTCAGGAAGAATTTAGGGCTGAAATGTTTTCCCATCTGCAACTGAATTCATACTTCTGAAGTGAACCACACATTCATTTCAGCACTTAGAGTTACATGATTTTTATTTTAAGGCTGTATGTCTCAACCTGCATTTCATTAGCCTCCTTTGACAAATGAGATGAACGTTTCCATCTGTTCCAGTGAAGGCACTTGGGTAATTTCAGTTGGCTTCATGCATTATGACACTGGGAAAGCATAACAAATACACAGAGGTAAGCAATACTAGAGTTCACCTTGGCTAGTATTTTATTTTATCCTATATCCTTGACCATGCAGAAGTTCCTCACATCTCAGAGGTACATGGAATACACAAAAGCAGCAATAAGACCACCAGAAAATCAGAAAAGGTGGGAATCAAAATAGTAGGAGCAAGTTATCTTAGTCTCACTTTTAAAGGAGCAACTGAAAATTTGCTGTGTTTACAGTACCTCAGTGGTTTCTGTGTCAGATGTGATCAGTTTACAAATGCTAGCTGCAAGCCTCCCATGCTTCTTAACTAATTCAGATTAACACTGAAAGTAGCAGTTGCCAGCATTCAGACATGTTTTAAAGAAAAGGAAATCAGGCCATTTATTCAAAGTACATTTATAGACATAAATGCCTAATTCACATTGCTGAAGAACCAGTCAAAGTAACTTCTGATAATTTGTGCTCTGAATTTTGTCTTTTCATGTTGAAAAAAATGGTAAAGTGAATGTTTTACTAATTACTTAAGTTTTGATAGCACTTATCACATTATATGTGGTTGGGCAGCAGAAATCCACGTGATCCTGGATATTTAAGTTTATTACTCTCTACAGGCAATCACACCATGAGTCCTTTTATGAGCCACTCAAAATCCAAGTCCCAGTTCTTTACACTCCTGACCCTTCCTCTCAAGGGTGTTTCAACACCACTTGTCAGATGGTTGGAAAATATTCTCATCATCAGATCAGGCTTACTCCAGATTATATCCAGCCCTTCCTACGTCAGATTTGTCCATTAATTTGTATGTCTCACTGGCTGGCTTTTGCTCATATCCGGTCACACACAGCACTTAGGCAGTTTCTTCTCCACCTTCTCACCTACAGGTCACTACTCTTTCCAGCCTTCCCAGGGAATTTGCCTGTCAGTAGCACAGATAAACAATTAAGTTCAAAGTACTCTTTTTTTGTTGTTTTTCCCAGTAGTGGTCTTGTCACTGTTTTCCTTGAATACTTTCCATGGCAAGAGAAGTATAAGTGGTATAACCAATACTAATTAATTAATTAATGCTGAGTGATGGAAAAATAATTACAAATATCGTAAGTCACTATCAAATCCCACTGAGTCAATTCTAACATGGTAATAGTTCAAATCCCTCCCCAAAAATCGCAATTAATGTGTCAGCCTCCTGTGTTCAGTACATCTGAAATCTAGATGACTTTTGGCAATCATTTTATAAAGTCTGACACTGATTAAAGTAAAATACAATGAAGGATTCAAAGCCATGTATTCATGGAATTCAAGATGAATGTCCAATAGGTAACTCCAAACAAGCTAAGTATTTACAAGCCACTTAAAAGTAAAGTTATTCATTACTTCTGCTTTCTTCAATTAAGAAAGCACTAGGCAAATGATTATGTTATCAGCCAAAGTTAATGCTTAGCATTCCAATTCCATTTGTCATATACAGACCAAGGCAGAAGGGCCTGAGGAAAATGATGCTTGTTTCTGAGTTTGAACAGCAGGCTGCAAAATTGTATTACACTTTCAGCAAGACAGTAAACAAAGATCTTGCATTCATACTTAGATATACAAGCCCTAGCAATTACCATGCTGCATCTTCTAAAAGTTGAATAGTGGCCAGTCAACACCTAATGAGGTTAGAGAAACTTAAATAAGTATCTACTTAGGTCACTGTTTAGTCTGTAACAAGACAGTACAGGACATGCAGGAAAAGAGCACGAGACCAAGCAAAGTACAGCCCTGCAGTTCCAGTTATCAGTATTTCACAGATTTCCTCACCCAAGATAATGACCAAGATGTTGACCTTTCTTCCAGGAACGTTACATGACAGAAGTTTCAGCATCCAAAATATTCCTTGTTAATGAGCTTGCAAATTATTTCCCCATTGTGTAAAAGACAATTTTTTGCTTTCAGCCTGTTGCTGGACCATTTAACTACATGTACTCCAACTCCTCTGCAATGATGACATTTCACAATGCTTCCCACTTCACTTTTGACTTGCTACTCCGTGGTATAGCCATCACCCCTTCTCCAGTCATCTATTTTCTAGGCTTGCAGATCTAACCTGTTTAGAGTTTCTTCATGCAGAAACAATTTCACAGCTCTCAGCAAAGAATTGCTACAGAAACCCTATCTTTTTAAAAAGAAACTAGGATTTCATTTTCTTAATGAGGTAATACAATTTAACTAGAAAATACACTGTGTGAGACACATGCACATGCATGGATGATTCCTATAGCAGTAAAATGACATTTTCTATTTTATTTCAGGCTTCTAAAGTTTGATTGCCTGTTTGCTAGCTACAAAGCATTACAGAGATATTTTGGAGAAATGCTTGCAATTACTTCAGCTAATCCTTTCTTTGGGATAATAGCAGCTCAGTTTGATTCCATTATACTTCTCCATACAAGTTACATGCACATATATTTCACACTTTCTACGTGCCTTACTTAATACATGTTAATACTGGACTTCACTTCCCATTTCACTATCCAGTCCCTTGATAATGCAAAATCTTCCCACAATGCTTTGTCATTTTGACAACAATTAGCAGTTTTTAAACTATTAAACATCAGTCTTCACTTTGCTCCCTCAGTTTTTCAGAAACCACTTGTAAACCCAGCTGTCACCAAGGTGCCAGGTAGGTTTATAAGTGGTTCTAAGTCTCACATGCCTCTCATCACATATTATGGCATGGCTTGAATTTGCTGGTGTGGTTGTTGTTTGTTTGAGAGCTGCAAGTTCTGCCTATTGGCCATAACATTCACACACTGCACTCCCGATTCCTTCCAAGAACTCCCAAAAGACATGCAAGTCATCCCTCCCATTGAAATAACCCTTCTGAAATAACCCTTCTCTCTGCATATTATAAAAAAAAAAAAAAAAAAAAAAACCCTTGAAGAAAAATTCA
>VZRH01005349.1:140785-189118 GCA_013397555.1 Urocynchramus pylzowi | reverse complement strand
GAGCATCGCGCTGGCGCGGGGAGGTGCTGGGAGCTGTAGTTCGTCTTCCTCCGCAGCGGCCAGATTGGAAGGGCAATCCCAGCCAGCGAGGACTACAAGTCCCGGTGTGCCCTGCGGCACGGCGGTGATGGCGGGGGGCGGCGAGGGCTGTGTGAGGGCGGGGGGAGCGGCCGGTGGGGTGAAGCCCAGGGGCGGTGGCTGGAGCCCTGAGCGGGGCGGGGGGCCCGCCGGACCCACGGAGAGGTGATTCAGGGCCCGGCTGGACAGGGTCTGAGCGGCCTGACCTGGTGGAACGTGCCCCTGCCCAGAGCAGCCGGGGTGGAACTGGATGGTCTCTAAGGTCCCTCACAACCCAAGCCATTCTATGATTCCATCGCTCTAAGAGTTAGATTTAGGGATGGGGCAAACTGAATTCTTAATCCTCTTTCTCCCTCTTGCCATTCCTGCCCTCGCGTCCCCCCAGTGGGATCGTATAAAGGGACAACAGGAATATCCAGGCCTTAGTCAAGGAAGCGATTCTACGCCAAGCGATTCGGCGTGGTTCGAATTCCGCCTGGCCTTGGCTCTTGCCCTCTGTTGACGTGGTGGTGGCGGATCAAAGCTGGCCCTTCCCGCTTAAAGGAAATCTGGGGAAATAATATCTCTCAGAACTGTGAGATAATCTTGATTGTGATACGGACTTTGCTGTTAGCACTGGAATACAGTTAAAATTCTCCTTTGTAGTGTGCTGGTTAATGTTTCTAAAACTACTGGAAACGTGTGTAAATCCAGTATTACAGAAGCTTAGTTTCCCATGGGCATGCCACTATTGTAGTGACACATCAGAGGAAGCTAGTCCAGTTCTTTGTTTCTTTTATGTAGTACTTAAAAATCTCCCTGTTTAAGCAAAGCTAATAATTCTTTGTTTTCCTGGACTCTGAGCATGCCACATGCCTCCTCCTTTCAACATACCTGTAAACCAAAATTACCTGCAAGAGCAGTGCCCCATCCACATCCTTAAATCTGCTGTGACTTCACCAAATCAACCTAGACTTCCTTCTTTCCAATCCCAGCCTTCTTTTCCCAACATTCCAAGCCCTGTTTAATACTCTGCCTGGAGTATTAAACCACTTAGCATGTCTTTTGCAAGTATCATTAAATTTGAAACATGTTTTCTGTTATTTTCCAAGTTTTAACTTCCACATGACTCCTGATCTTTAAATGTTATTACAAGTCTCACCTCAGCACTTGTTACATATAACCTTACTTAAGCAAGGTTTCTTTTGTATTTCAAACAAAGCAAAGTAGTAACAGTTGCTACCATATTATTTTTGAAAAATAAGCTTCCTCCTAGCTGCACTGTTCTGTTCTCTGATTTTTTTGCTTATCATCTGCAGTTAGAGTAAGTTCTCTGGATATGGGACTACTACCTTCTCTTTTCTGTAAAACAGATGTCAAATTTAAAGGCTATTAAAATATTCCAAATATGTCAGCCTATGGTTCCAAACTGGTATAATAATAATAATAGTAATAAATTAATTCACATCACATGCCCAAGCACTGCAGAACCACAGAGCATTCGGAATTGAAGAAAGAATTAATCTTGGAATCAAATAATTTTGGAGCAATAAATATAAGTGACCCATGTATATAGGCCTTGGATATNTATATATATATATACACACATGGATCATACTTTCAAACATATATAGTACTGCTCAAGGCAATATGGAATTTCAGGCACACAGTGGTTCTTGGGGTGTCCTGTGTCCCATGCAGGGCCAGGAGTTGGACTTGATAATCCTGATGGATCTCTTCCAACTCAGCATATTCTGTGATTCTAATAGACTAGAAAGTAAAAAAATAGCAATTAGCAACAATTGCAATTAGAGTAGCAACAAGTAGCAATTAGAGTTCTCATATGTTCTGTACAGGTTGAACACTTAATCAATGTATGTTCAGATTGGAAAACCTTAGTTTTACTTATTTAGCCATCACTTTCTCTAGTTCGTTCACCAGGCTTGTCACCTTGTTGTAGAGGACCATCAGGTGACTTAGGCATTACTTCCTGCCCATAAAACTATTTTGACTAGTCACAATTACCTTGATCTTCATGTTTTCAGAGACCACATGAATTCCAGGAGGATTTTCTCTATGACCTTTCCAGGGACTGAGATGAAGCTCACTCGCCTGTCATTCTCCAGACCTTCCTCCTTCTTGCTCCCCTTGAAGATAGAAGAGATGCTTGGTCTCATCCAGTCTCCAGGAACCTCTCCCATTCAACAGCGTATTTCAAAGCTAGTTGAGAATGGCCACACAGTGACATCAGCCAGCTCTCTCAGCAGTCGAGGACACAACCTCTCAGGCCTGGGAACTTAAGATATTTCCATTTTGTTTAAGTGTCCCCTAACCTGGTCCTCCTCCACTGAGGATAAGTCCTCCTTGCTCCATTAGATTTTCCCTCTAATTTCTTGCCTGAGACTGAAGAATGCCAATATGGATGAACTACTGAAATTGTCCTCAGGACAGACATGAAAAGGACTTTCTGGCATAATGGCTGGGGCACTTAAATAAGAGATAGATTAATAGGTGAGGGGTATCTGGGGGTGTTACTCTATAACCAAGCCATGAGATACAAGAAGAAACTCTTCCTCCTCCAACCATTTAGTCAACACCATCTTTGTTACTCTGTTTTTCCCAATATATAAAATAAACTCTTTCTTTTGAGCCACTTTGTGTCAGTTAAGATTTATATGCAGATCTCCATATGAATGAAAAAGCCCAAACATATTCCATGTATTTTACCTAAGACTTTTCTTCAGATTAAAGTTAAATGACACGAATAAATACTCAACTATCCCACTGTGTATCATTTTATGTGCTAATGTGCCAAAAATCTGTACAATACCGATGGTGATGCACTTGGGATAGGTGAGCTGCAATGTGGACATGGTTATTTTTCAAAACCCCATAAAATCACACAAAAGAAAACAGAACTACTGTTGGACACATGAGGTTTTCTATTCACTGAAGTTCAGATAAAATGTTACTTATTCAAATCTAATCTGGGTATATCCAGTTCATTAAGTGTATACGTGTGATGCAGAGTCACAAAATTGGATATAGCTCATCCATTCTCTGAGGAGGATGGAAAAATCTCACTCATGACATTATGACCTTCTCTCCATCCTCTCGTTACATGCTCCCTGCATATTATCAATATTCTACATTGAACACTTTTTCCTGTGGTGCTCAACACTGATCAATCCTCCCACATCTTCTGACAGTGTGTACAACCACAGACACACGGAGATATATTTTGGGGGTAGGGAAAAGAGGATGCTGAGGCCATCAGGCAGCAGAAGGACTGCAGCACCAGACTGGTGAGGGGGCACTCAGGGGGCCTCTGCCCAACAGTGCACCAAACCATGGGCTGGCTCGCAGCAGCAGTGTTGGACATGTTTCCTCAAATCAACAAGGCCCCACAATGCTGTGAATAAGAGAGATAAAGACTCTTTAGCTCAGATAAGAGGGGTGCAGATGCTGAGGGCACAAACCTTATTTTCGGGGTGTGAGAGCTGATGCATCTAGACCAACCAGTTGTTTCACAGCAGCCAGTTAGGCACTGTTTGTGTTTGCATAGCAAGACAAGAGGAGGGATCTTATTATCCCTCCTTCACCTGGGAGAGGGATGAGGCAGACGGACACATTTGAAGTAACAACTGATTTTTGATTGCCCCTTCTGGCCTGCTTTTGAGCTGGCATGTGGGGAAAATCTCATGCCTCCCTTTATTTGTAGCACAGCTTTTGCTGATGTCTGGTATTGCTGCAAGTGCTCAGCACTTCAACAAACCCACACTTGGTTACCTAGAGGGAACCAGCACAAGGAAGAATGAAATCATTGACTAGCTGTAAAAACTTATATGTAAACAGCATAGAAATTATTCTATATAAGGCATTTATGTCCTGAAAAAGAATTTCAGCCACTTAAGTTTGGCTAGTTTTTTTTTCTTTGTCCTTTTCCAGATCCTTGCATCATTCATGGCCTCCTGTTTGTTTATTATCATCCGCACCCTGCACTGATGAAGTGGGAGTGTTGCCGAAGTGGGAATGTTGCAATATTATTATTGCAAATAAGGCTTAGTAAAATGAATATGGGCAGGAAGAGCAAGTTAAAGTAATCAAGGTGGTTTTTGTTCTACAGTGTCCTAATTTTTTAATCCTTCTCTTGGTATATATAGTATCTCTGAAGGTAACTGGCAACCATATCAATTACTGGAGCTAAAATAATATATAGGAACTTGACTTCCTATCAGTTGTACCCCAGAAGCCGGGCAGATAGTTACAGTTCATGCAGAAGGTGCAAATTCTGCTATTCAGAATATACTTGTTGACCTTCCCACTGCTGATTTTCTTCTGGCATTTATACACTTCTCTTCTCCCAGGGTGGGAATACAGAGAAACGGCTTCCTCCCACCCCTTTCTCTCTGCATTACACTGTTACTCATGGCACTGTGAGCTCTTGGATGTAGGACTCAACACAGCAAGACCATGGTCCCAAACTGGGACCTCCACAAGCTACCCTAACACCAAATACTGGTGGCTGTAAGAGAGAACATTCAGGTTCATCCTCAGTTCACAGCAGTTAATGCCAGCAGGCTCCTCACAGGAGACATGCAGACAGCAAGGAACAGTGAGGAGCTATGGTCTTTTGTAACAACTCACCTTCAGTATTTGCTTTGGAGCCCTCATGCTTTTCCCATTTCTTGGCTGACTTAAATGAACAGCACAGACTATTTGTATAAAGATGATAAGCCTAAGAGGGATGAGAAAATTCTACTTACATTAATTTATAGAATACGAAAATACATAACCAAGCTGTATCTGTGCCTGCAGCCAAACACTTTTGCTGTTGCAAATGCTTTCCAGCTTTAGCCAAGCCTTTTAGGAGTAAACACCAGCAGTGCTGTTTTGTGTCCGAGAGAGGGTGCTAAAATAAAATATTTACTACAAAAACTCCAGAGCTCCACAATTGCTCAATTCAGTGCTTCCACCTGCATAAATTTATTTTGACTCAGTTTTTATTTTACTTGCTTGCAGCTGGCAATTTAATGCAGGCATTAGCTTTACGGACATATTATACCAGCTGTAGCTTCAAAGCTGAAAATAACATTTAGAAAGAACTAACCATACCAGAGAAAAACAAGGGAACAAACTTCCAAATTTTCAGTGTAGCCTGGTTACTCAGATTTGATTGCATGCAGTTTTATTACTGACAGTTCTGAGTTAATAAAATTAACAACAATTACCAAAAGTTAACTGAAGGAGGAGAAATTTAGGTTAGACATACAGAAGAAATTCTTTACTGTGAGGGTGGTGAGGAACTGAAACAGGTTGCCCAGGGAAGCTGTGGATGCCCCACCCCTGGCAGGGGCTAGGGCCAGGTTGGATGGGGCCTTGAGCAAGCTGTTCTAGAGAATGATGTCCCTGTTTATGACAGAGAGGTTGGAACTAGATGATCTCTAAGGTCCCTTCCAACCCATTCTATGATTCTATAAAATTCTGTCGCATTGACCTTGTAACTCCCCGTGGTGTCACTAGCAAAATCAAAATCTGCAGGTACGTAACCATTGTCCTGTGCCAAAAAATCAGCAAAAGAATAGATAACAGAAGAAAGATGTCCTCTTTCATCTGAGCTAGATGCTCAGAGACAGAAGGACATTTTGCCAGTGAATTAGATAGAGTCTGCTGGCAGAGCAATTTTGTGAAACAGGCATGTCCTGAGGTTTAAATTCTGAGCATTGGAAAGGGTCATGGCCAGGTCAAGAGCAGTGACTGCTAGTTGGAGACATGGTAATGGGAGGCAGAAAGACTTTTCTTTCCCAAACTAAAACTTTTTCCTGTTGATTGAAACTTAGTCGGAGCTGAGCATTGCTGGTAGTTGACTGATGAGTGATACCTTTTCCATCCTGTTCCCTACTGAGCTGTAAGCCCATTGGGACCTGCCAACTCTGAAGTCATTGCAAATCAAAGGTGCTTTTCCTGAGATGCAGAGATATCCAAAACCTGACTGGACACCACCTTGGGCAGCTGGCTGTAGGAGACCCTGCCTGAGCAGGTTGATTGGATGAGATGACCTCCAGCGGTCCCTTCCCACCTCAACCAGTCTGTGATTCCATAAATTAGGCAGTTTGTGATAAAAGTACAACCTAGAACCACCCCTAGACCAGCAGTGCTCAAGCTAACTCCCTGTGGTATTGCACTTTGAACAGTGGTGGTTGTGTAACAGCATTGCCCCAGAATGAAGTGCTGTTTAAACTGCCTCTTCTTACTCTGCTTGTTTTCAGCTGGAACTAAGCAAGTCTGTTTGTCCATATGTCAACTTATTTTTCTACCTTTTATTCCAGGACAATGTCCTGCTTAACAATCACTGAAAGCTGGCTGGCAGAGGTCTGCTGTGCTTAGTGCCTGGGATCCAAAATGCATGGCATCACTCTCCCTACAAAACAGATAAATCCAAATCCTGCCACAGCCCTTAAATCTCCAAATTCAGGTCATTAGAGAAGTGTTAAAAATATCTATAGTGCTATTACAGCTTCTCTTTGATGCCACCAGAATCCTATTTGTTCTTCACTGGAGACACTATTGTTTTTCTAAAAAAGAAAGTTGCTACTGTAGAAGGAAACTAGTTAAGGAAGAAAACTATCAATTAGTATAAATATAATGTGTCAGGAACAAGGAACTGAAGAAATTAGAAATGTGATATCTTTACCAAACTTAAATATATGCTCCCTTTCTGTTTTAGACAAAGAAGAACAAGAATAAAGACAAAAATACCTTGTATTACCATATTCTTAGGTCTAGATTTGGCTTGACACACTAACCCAGATTATCTTGGACTATAAAAAAATTGGAATAAAAATTGTGAAGCCAAAGCATTGCAATGCACTGGGTCACTTCTATGTTCCTCTGTCAGTCAGCTTCCAAACTGCTCCTTGCTCTACAGCGCCTAAAGAGTGCTGAGTTTTTTGGACAAAGGGGACAATTTTCTGTTTAGGGAACAATTTCTCTGGAGATAAAATAGGTATGAGAAAGTGTTTCCCCTCCAAATTTCAAGATGGTTTGTAATGGCACACAAAGAATTAAATGAATAACCTATGGAAAAGATGAAGTAGGGGAAAGGTTGGCAGGTCAACCTCAGGAATTGCGGCAGTCAGTTTGGACTAACATGCTGGAATTTGGAAGCTTGAGCAAACAGGTTTGTGTCTGTAAAAGTGGGTTAGAAATTACATAAGGACACGCTTTCACGTGAATCTCCTGGCAGAATCATTTCTGGGCAGGCAGAGCCCCGGGAAGGTCGCCATCCTCACTGCCTTTGGTGGACCTCTGTGTCTAGATCCAAGAGACAGCAAGGGCTGAAGTAGTACATGGAAAAAGAGCCAATCAGGAAGGAAATCTCGAGGTCCAGAACATCAATGCTACATTTTGGACAAATATAGCATGTCTGTACATCAAGTACGCTTTAGTTTGTGAAGATGGCACCAGTTCTGCGCCACACGTGGCCTCCCTAACTTATTTCCACTGTTTGTGCCACTGACGTGGAAACACATCTCTGAGTTCTGGCCAACCAAACTATGAACACAGAATTGAGAAGGGATCTGTGGAAGTGCATGTATGGATATGTAATTTCTTGACAAATTTTCCTTTAGAAAATAAAATAAAAATGGAAAGTATTAATCGTTCTAAAGGAATAATATTTTGATTTCACAATCCAAATATTTCTTTATTAAAAGCAGTGATAACGAAGCAGGAAATTTTCAACCAACTTTGGTAGTTTAAATAAATTTTAAATTTTAGCAGTGATAACGAAGCAGGAAATTTTCAACCAACTTTGGTAGTTTAAATAAATTTTAAATTTTAGCAGTGATAACGAAGCAGGAAATTTTCAACCAACTTTGGTAGTTTAAATAAATTTTAAATTTTAGCAGTGATAACGAAGCAGGAAATTTTCAACCAACTTTGGTAGTTTAAATAAATTTTAAATTTTAGCAGTGATAACGAAGCAGGAAATTTTCAACCAACTTTGGTAGTTTAAATAAATGTTTTATGGTAGCTGTAAGACTTTGTTAGCACTTGGAACAAAAATGAGCTTTGAAGGTGTGAGATTTTGTGCTTGTTGCACCAAACAAAAAGCCACTTCCTTCCCTGGCTCTTTTTCTGTTGTGTATCAGAGGCTGAGTTGTGATGGGATCAGTAGCTCCTGTTCTGTGTGATTTTTGTTTCCTTCCTAGACAGCCTAAACATCTTCTCAGGAGTCCCTCCCTAACAGACAGATCTCCTGGGAGATGCCACAGTTAGAATCATAGAATCATCTAGGGAACTCTGAGATAATTGAGACCAACCGGTAACCATTGGGTGGGGGATCTCACTTGGGCACAGTGTGTGCAGGATTCAGGGCTTCAGGTTAGAGAAGTTCAGCTTGTAAATACAAGTGCTGGGCCATAGACCAAACCCAGGCTGAATCCAACAGATTCAGTGACCCTGTCTGCTCCCAAAGTGGCCGGGCGGTGAATTGAATCTTCCCTACAAGGTAGATTCCAACAAAGGCAAACGGCCACCATCTGCCGTGACAGCTGGGTGGGTGATGGCACAACACCACACAACCTCTCCTCCCGCTCAGATACCGCTCAGATACCGCTCCCCACCGCCGCCTCCTCCGCCCTCCCTCGGCGGAGCCCCGGCCGTGCCTCCCGCCCCGTGCCCGCCCTCCCGGGGCCGGGAGGAGGCGGTGCCTTATAGGGCGGGCGCGGGGCGCTCCTACGGGCCACGTTCGGGGCGTGATTTTTCGGGGGAAAAGGGGGGGCATGGCCTCAGATGCCCCCAGCCCCCACGGAGGCACCCGAGCCGCCGAGCTTGGGCATTGTAGGGTAGGAGGGAGTGACAGAAGGACCCTTGGGGAGCGGGGGAGGAGGGATGGGGCAGAGGGAGCCCCGGGGGCACCCGCGCAGCACGGGGAGCCGGGCGGCGTGAGGGGACAGGCACGTGGAGGAACGCGGTCCTGGGTGGAGGGAGGGATGGAGAGAAGGAGCAAGGGATGCGCAGCCCCTGGGTGTCCATCTCCCCGGGCACCCTGCCCCGCTGTGAGCAGGTGCCTTCTGCTCTACTCCGAGGTGCGTTTGAGCGTGTTACATAAACCGATTATTCCCGTTAATTTGTTATCTTAACAGAAGCTCTTGATTTAGCCATGCAATCTGTAGTGGAACCCTTCCCCCTTTTTTTTTTTTTTTTTTTTTTCCCCATGTAATGAATGAACAATGGAGTTTTAGATTCTAGTGCAGCATTTAAAAGACTCTAAGTGGAACAATGAAGTCACCTATTTAGTGAGCAATGCCGATTCCCCATAGCACATTGTGTCTTTGCAGTCATAGTAACTTTCCCGAAGGGGCTCATCCTGTTTATAAACAGCAATGTGCTAAGTGTACTGCTGACCTTACAAAGTAGGACACTATCAAAGAAGTGTTTTGCAGCCTTAAATTTTGAGGCACATTGGGATGAATAATTTGGCAAAGTTTGTTTTATCAGAAGCTTGAGACACAATTACCAACAGAGCCTAGTTTTTGATTTATATGATTTAACGACAAAAATATATTTCCTCCCCACCCCCAAAAAAAAAATCTTTGCATCATAAATAGTAAATTCTGCCTTCCTTGAACAAAAATTAGTTTGGACCCTTCCTCCCCCCATAAAATCGAGACAATTATAAAATGAATAATATTCAAATAGTCATTCTATGAATTTATTTCAGTCCTCTTTCCATAAGTCATGTATCCACCTGCTGTCAGTCTGAATCTATTTCTTCTATATATTCTATTTGCCACCAACATAGCTTAGAGATGATGGATATGAGAAGACCCTATTGAAAAGACCTGAAAAGGTGCAGTAGTTTATGCTGCCTGAGCCTCCTTAGAGTGACATAATTGAATTCCTCTTTCCTATCAATTTGGAATATAAAACCAAAAGCTATGACTAAATTACCATAGCTGCACAAAGTTAATACCAGCCATTGATAATGTCTTCCTTGTGGCAGAGGAAGAAGGTTACAAAAATACCTGGTGTTGCAGAAGGTAATGTACATTATTTATCAGTAATTGGTACGGGTAATACCCGGGTGCTCAGGAGTACTGAGGCAGCTGGAAAGAAAGGTAAAATACCCTGAACTTGTTAAAATGCTTCATTTTGATTCCTCCCAGGACTGAGATGAAGTCATTATACTAGTGCAAATCAAGGAAGCATTAGCTGGTAACATAGGCATTGGCAACCTCGTTCCAATGGAAATTATAGCTGAGACCTACCCTTAACCTGTTCTTTTCTGGTTCCTAGAGCTGTTCAATTAACCTTGACATTTTTCTTGAAAGGGCTGGAAGCAATAACCAGAAGTCGCCATTCAGAGCTACATGTGGGTTTGGATTAGCAAATTTTGCACTTCTGTATGTCCAGTAATCTTACTGTTCAAAAGCTGCTGACATTTCCCAAGCTTTGTTACTCATACATAAAGGCATTTTGAGGAAAGAATTGCCAGTCTGAGAAAGTCCTTGAAGTGGTTTAAAGGCCGAAGGTTACTTTGGCTCTGAAAGTTGGAAAGAGTGTCCTTGGAATAATAGTTACTGAAACAAATACCTGAGCTATTGATGAGAGCTGTTGCAATGATGCTAATGCAGGGTTAAAAGTTACAGCACATCGATTTCTAGATGGACCTGGAGCTTGGGGGCAAGGGGTCATGGGGACATCGGAGTATACTACCGAAGGTATCAGGAGCAAATGTAGGACAAACAGATTTTTGGCCCAAGCGGTGGGAACATTGACTAATCATTCCCTTCACTAGTATACAAATAGAAATAAGCAGGTTTATGTTGCTAGTGTCCTTTAAACTCAACTGAGAGTTTTCTCAGCACCCTGGGTGTTCAATAATCACTATTATTTGTAGAAAGTTGCATAAGAAAACTTTTTTGTTTGTTTGTTTTGAAACTACATTTTGCTGAAGCAGCAAACCAGTGCCATCATAAAGCATTAAGTATTTCCTCATCATCCTTACCGTATGAGGGCAACCACAGTGGCTTGGTTCTTCTGTTTATGTAGTTCACTGCAGCTCTCCTTGCTTCAGTGAATCTAGGTCAAATTACACTGGCTCAGGATTTGGCTGCACCCTTGAACTTTAAACCGATTATACATTTTGATTTGTCAGTGTATTTTCCATGGGGTCAAATCCCACTTCCATGGAGTAAGAGGGTGTATAACATTGCACAGTCATGGCAACTTATGCTTACAAAGAGACTAGGTAGCACTAAGGTAAGCATAAACATGAAGACTGTATTTAGATATTATAGATACTGTGCCAGTATCTATACCTCTACAAAAATCCAGTGGTAGAGGGAGAGACAGGAGCTAGAATATGCTTTTCATTTCCTTTGATACCCCTGTAATCTGAAGTCAACACAGAAAGACACCTAACTCTTCTAAGCATTCATAAGCATCATGGCCATCAGGATATGGACCTTGATATGGGCATACACTGTTTGCAGAACATACGCAAAGAGCCCTAGAGAGAGAGCAAAGAATGCCTCTTCTTTGTTGACAGTACCCAAAATAAACCCCTGTCTCATTGTCCATTGGTGTTTGTTAGTTTCTCTGAATAGTGCATGAGAAAGAGGATTGCAAAGACAATGTTCTAGCCCCTGAACAGTGGCATGCAAATTGGAAGAGAAGGTTTTTCAGCAGGTAGAGATCAGCTCAGCACATCCAGTGCTACAGCACCCCCAAGATCTCTCCAGCTCCAGCAGAGTGAGGAGGGAATGGACTGCAGCAGCCCTGCCATCCAGAGCCAGAGCAGGAAGGCAGGAGTTTGCCAGCTGACACAGAATTAATAGGCTATGCGAAAACATGTTGAGAAACTGCATATAGAACAGAAAAATATATACTTTACTTGCATAGAAACTCAAGAAGAGACACTGAATCCTTTTGCACGTGGTGGAATTGATTAGGAAAAAACTTTCCAGGAATTGAAGTAAGAGTCCACCAATTCATTTGCATAGTTACAGATGCCTGCTTACCAAAACCTGCATGCCCTTGGTGTTGATCCTTCTCATCTCTAGGAAGATCCTTTGATTCTTGAAGACTGATCATTTTATCTTCACTACAAGCAGTCTGACCTGTGAAAAAAAGCACAGTCCTCTTGTTCATCAGGCACTTGATTTTACATTCATTTAACTTTATAGCATCTCTTGACTTTATTGAAGAAAAAGGTTAATCATAGGCAAACACTTTAAATTTGAACCTCTGACTCAATCAAAAGCTGGGGGAAAAAACCTGCAATAATGTTTTCTTGAGGCATTAGTGAAGTCCAAAGTAAGGCAAATATAAAGGCCTGTTTTATTCCCTGATCTAAGCAAAATTCAAGTGTAAATAAATAGAATAACATAATTCTTCCTGATGCTTTCATGCCATACTATATGAGAGTTTTGTTAAACACTCCTGTAAAACTGATTTAAAAGCTGAGACATTATTAAGCCTCATACAGAGTCTAAAGTCTATATTCAATAATAAAATAATATGTCACAAGTGCAGTCTGATTTGTAATTGAAGAAGGGAGGGAAATTATGAGGATGGAATTGAGTGTACAACTGCTTGTTCCAGCCAGAGAGCTGCTGGGGTGAGCCTGCCTGGTGAGGCAGTGGTGGAAAGGCACAAGGAGGATTGCCCAGCTGTAACAGAGGAAACACCCTGGGACATGCAGCTCTGTCACATTTTAAATGCCAGGCTTCAGATTTTGAGCACACCAAATTTATCAGCTAATTTGTGAGTGCCTGGCAACAGAGGAGCTTGTAAATCCATTGTCTGCATACACCCTCCATAGTTTTCCTTATCATATGCTAAATACAGGGGCCACAATATCTGAGTGACTGCACCAGGGGACTGCTGCACAGCTGACAAGTAGAGTACAATATGAAATGAAGTGAATATTTATGACTTCTGTGGGGCTTCTTATCTACCGAACTAACAGTAAAAGCCACTTTTAGTTTCTGAGGAATAGTTAAATTCAGATTCAGGAGGGTAATTAGAATTCTTTACATCGTCAAGAAATGACAACATTATATTGGCATTAATACTGGAAGTTCTCTGACTTGATGTCAGTCTAACAAGAACAATGATAATTTTAAATATTTTGCTTTCATCAAGGTAATGACTTTTAAACTGCCCTGAATTTCCTTTTTTTTCAGTCAAAACTGACTGTGATAAGTATAAAGGTCATCTCCCCATACTGAAGGAAATCAAACCCTCTCTGGTAGAAATTTGTATACAAAGATATGTAATTAGAGAATAAAAAAATTAAGATCATTAAGTTTTCATCATCATTTGGAGAGATTTTGATTTTTTTTACCATAAGGAGGACAGATATAGAAATGAAGCAAGAAATAGTTCCTATTCTGTGTCATCCTTTGAAAACCAAAACCAGCAAGAAATGGAAATTAGAAGTAGGGTGACCAAGTTTCAAATAAATGTCCTAAACCCAAGCATTAGGAGCCACAACCAAACCATTCTTCCCCTAGTTCTTTAAGAACCTCCTACAGGATGCTGGTCAGTAGTCAACATTCATGACACTTTTAGCCAGCAAAGACAATGTGTTACAGCAACCTAACAGGGGGACTGACTTACACACATGATAAAAAGTCTGCAGCTGTTGTTATTTCCTCTATGTGACAATAACTGAGGCAGTTTACAGACATTTTGTATCATTAGGTCATTACCATGCAGCACAGTAAATAGCATTTTTATTCTGAGGAAAGTGTTGGTCTGGGTGTTTCCATGGTGTAATGGGTTTAAGAGTCTGGGCTTTAAAATTCCAGTTATGTGTGGATTAAACTCTAGGATACCCACTGTTGGGGCTGATGGAGAAAGGGAGCTAATTAGCTTGTGCACCCTCTTATCCTGTGCCAGCAGACAGCGCTCTGTTATTTGGGTTTCATACAATTTTAAGACGAGGTGTCCTTGGAGTTCATTAGGGCTCATTTAGGGTTTTAAAAGTGATAAATTTAGAATTGTTTTGGAGGAGGAGACATAAGTGGACTTCCATACCCTCTGTTTTCTTCTTTATTAAGCTTGAAAATCAACTGTAATTTCCTTTCCTCTCCTTGTCCCATCTTCTTTAAACATGACTGAAGTCCAATACATGAATTAGCATTTGAAATACAGAGTTTTGCCCTCCAGGATTTAAGGGAGAAATGGAAGGAAGAAAAAAAAAAAGTCAAGGATCAGTTTATAGAAGAAGATATTTCCTTCTTTAATTGTTGTTTTGTGTTCTCAAGTGACATTTTGGAAAACAGGCATCAGCTTCCTACGTTTCCTATTATATTACACTTGCATTTTCACATCCAACTAGAAAAAATACTGTTTTTTGCATTTTTCTGTAAGCATGGATAAAACTGTTCCAAAAAGCAAAATGCCTTCAAATTGGCAAGGAATAAATGGTTGGCAAACTTTTTGAGAGTGATTTCCTTGTCAGAGAATTGGCACATCTCTTGGTAAGGCAGTTCTGAACGATACTATCCACACCTGCTTTCTCTCCCATTGCTGGCTGCAGCCAGCCAAGTTACTTCTGCTGGAGTTTAAAAGATTAGCTGTGAGGTTGTGCAAGTTCTAGTCCAGTAGGAGTTGGTATTTGTGTCAGAACCATGTTTTACTGTGCACATGGTGTAATTTTTTTCTGAGTTTGTCAGTAGTCCATGCAATTCCAGGGGTAAAAATCATTAAGTCTGTTTTTATATTTATATGCTTGTCAATTTATTATTTAAATATCTTTATGTGCTAAGTAATTTACACAATTTGCATTATGTCTGGCTACTCAAAATGATCCTCTTCCCCAAATCCAGATGCTTGTGTGATATGAAGAATATCCCATGCAATGGGATATTTTTTAGAACCAGCTGCATCTCAGCTGTTAGTGTTATGTGCCTTTCTAGAGTAGCATTTCAGTGTTGCTTTGCTGGTTCACCAGACTGTACTGTGGATTTAAATCTTAAAATCAGCCCTTCTTACCCAGAAGTACCCACTTACTTTGACTTGACTTCTTTCCAAGACATATCTTTTAATACTGACAGAAAAGTGTGCAGGAAGCCAAACAAAATCTTCATATTTTCAAGTTAATGGAGGAAAAAGAAAAATCAAAGACTTAGAAAACAAGTGTATCAGAAACCAGTTCAGATTAGCAAAGTCTTTATAGGTTCCTTTCTTCTTCCCACTTCCTGCTGCTACTGAAAGAAGAAATGAGAGATGTCTTCCAGCCAGCAGTGATCTGGTACTGCTCTCACAGTAGCAGACAGCTTATTTATGTGAGTTACCTAAGAAATCCAAATCTTCTCCCAAAAATTAGGTATGTCCACTGAAAAATGTGTTAGAAGAACCTAGATTTACCCTTAAAAGCAACATTGGAAATTTTTCTTGTTGAAGTACTGGAGCTATTGGTTTTATCTGGAAGCTTGATGATTAAGAACCATGAGAAAGAACTGCTCAATCAGTCCTTCCCCAGAACCAGAAAAACTAAGTACATCACATCTCTAGTTTTATAGCATTATTTTCAATTTCCAGGTCTCTTTTTTTGGGCAGAAATTTAGTTACATATTCTCTTTAAATTTTTTTTTTTTTGATATGTGTCAAAAGCATCACAGGATCTTCAAGCTCTCTTTTGAAAGCTGAGATACAGCTTGTGATTTGTTAGTGCTGAAACACATTTGAAACTTGTCTTTAAAAGTGGCAATTTGTGCAAGGCAACAGAAGAGGTAGCCTTTAGCTTTATTGTTCTGCAAAATAGAAATACCTCTCCATTTCAGTGAAGACTGAAATGAAAACCTTTTGGGTTTAATGCAGTTATTTTTTCCTTACTACTGTAGATTTGGTAAGCCTGCATTTTAATAGTATCTGCAAAAACCCTTCAAAGATGAAAGGCTAAATAAGAGTTATTTTGCTTACAATAGCTTAAAGAAAAATTAAAAAACATCCTTCATAACCTACCTGGAGAAAAATAACCTTTTTTTTTTTCCTGTTTTACATTTACTAAATTAGCAACATAATTTTATTTCAAATTTGGTATAACTAAAATGTCCCTCCAGGACTACATTTAATAGATTTTTTTTTTCCACAAAATAATTTCTTTGTCATCAATCAGGAAGTAATTTTCTTCTGTTTGCCAGAAACCTTTTGGAGATGTCAGAATTCAGATCAGAAAGTGTTTTGATGGAAAGGTACAAAGTTGAAAGCCAAGACAGAGAACAATGTCATTAAGACAGGTGTAAAAGGGAAACAAGACAGCCCTGTCCCATTTGTCCCCAGATGTGTTTTCCTGAGTTTAAAGGAGTGTGAGTATTTCAATATTCTGGCTTGTTAAACCTCAGGTCCTGCTAAAGCTAGACATGCAAGCACTTAATAAACCTAACAGCTCCTGAGCACTCAATAGGATAAGGAACATCCCAATCAGCTGAAAACAAGAAACCCATACTAGTTCCCTGGTCTTCAGGAAATTTGGGGTTTCATGTGTTCTCGCTTCTTTTACAAAGGGGTCTGCACACTGTTCCACCTTCAAATATGGACAGCATTGATAAGACACTGGTGTAAGTGTAATTCTCAGAGGCTTTCATTGGATGCAATAAGGTGATTCTTTAAGCAAAGATATTATTCAAGCAAATATTAAAGCAAATATTACTCAAATAAGTCAGTGTAAATTAAGAACACTGAACTCAATAACAAAGCAGAAATCAATGTGACATGATTACATAGCTGTGATACTTCATTCATCCATCCAGCATTAGAGGGGTTTGAGAATTTGTCACCTGAAATGATCATGCATTTGACTCCACAAGCCAGTTTAGGATATATTTTGATCAATATACAGCTAGTCAACTCCTCAGGTTAATACTGCAGGTAACTGAGTTTAAATTAGGAAAGAGACACAGTCAGAATGAAGGAAGCTTTTGATTTCAATTAGAATCCTCAAACAACACAGTGTTTATACCTAGCTGGGGAAGGTACCAGGGGACATCTTCATACATCACCTCCTGCTTTCTTTCTTATAACCTTCATAAAAGAAATAATTTGAAATAGATGGATTTTCTTTAAATTCAGTGATACTTGGAACTCTTTTATTTTACCTGCTTACCTAACTCTCACAACTGTCACACATTTACTCCCTCACCACATTTATAGATGGCACAGGCTTAAGCAGAGGTATATATTTCCTGCTATTGCTGGTTTTTCAGGGGAAAGCATCTTAGCACTGCTTTTTTGCCTGAAACATCTTAGTACTGTATGATATTAAATAACTAGATTTACCATTATTACCTTTGCCACTCTTTCAGACAATGCATTTCACCAGCAAACAATTATTCTGTGTCTGCTACTTGGTTTTTCTCCCTTAGTTAGTGTTTTTTGAGGGTTTTTTTTAGTACAGAAGTTTCTCATTTGATCTGATCTTAAGGTTATCTGTACTGAAACTTAAATCATCTACAAGTGCCATCAGTGCTGTTTCTAACTTCTTCTGTAAAACAAGTGTATTTATTGTGTTTACCTGTAAGAAATTGTCATCTCTTCAAATAGTTATTCCTAACAACACACATATGATGCAAAGTAAGAAGTGATGCTTATCCTTCTTGGAAACCTAAGCTGGTGAGGATATTCATTTTCTGGAAAGCGGTACTTGATCAGTGCATGTGATATATATCAGGTCTCAGATACTTCAAGCTGACCTTGCCAGCAACAGGTTTTTCTCCCACCTGCTATCTGTCCACTACAGAGCAGCACTGAACCTCATCAATGCCTAACCATCAAGGGAACCAAAATTTTTCCAAATGATGTCTATCTTTATAGTGGCTGTTTCTCCTGAGAAGCAATTCATTCAGTCTGGGTGGGTGTGACAGCCACTGCAGTAGAGCGCTCTCATGGAGCTGTTATGTCACATGGAAATTCCCAACTTTAATGGTGCTTGACTTTCCAGGTCAGCTTAGGCTGATCCTATCAGATGATCTTCCTGAGTGCTGAAGAAAGCTAGCTGTGTGAAAAGCCTCCACCAAGAAAGCTGATCTTCTAATACTGGACATAATTACAAAGGCACAAGATGTATTGCAAGACCAGCAATACTCACTGAAGTACTGCATTTTTTCTAGTCACGTTTTCTTTACATATTATTCAACATCGTGACATGCTTACCCTTCAGAATTTTTCGAGTTTTACTTTTCTTCTTTCAATCAGAAATTACTGGTAAATGGTAACTACCATCAAATGATAAATTAAGAGATAAAATGTCTATTACAACGCACAAGCTTGAAATCTGCTTGATGTAAAATCTAATGTACAGATTTTAGAAGTTGGTATTTTTACCAAAAACTTCATGCTTCTTTCCCAGAACAATTTACACTCCCAATTGAAAAGCTTCCTGTACTGAGTTTTGTGCCCACATTTGTCACACAGCAGTTAGACAGTTTTGTACATGGGTAATGACCTCAAAGTGAAATTGAAAGGCTTTGCATGTGTTGGAAGATTAAGGCTGAAACCTTAGGAGCTGGGATGTGAACTCTCTAATCCTCAGCAGCATGCTACAAACACCTCCCCCTCCTTCAAATTCTTTTCCTTCCCCTTTTCCAACTTACATCCCTATAAATAGCTCAGGAAAGGTTCTATCTTTTTGGGCAGAAACTACCCAAAGAAATAGCACAGCCAATGACTGCAAACCAAGAAAAACCATTTCTCTAGTGGGCAAAAGAACACACCCAGATCTCCTTCACCCAAGCTGTAAGAACAAGAGCAGCTGAGTGCTGTTACTTTTAAGGATGTGGCTAAAGCAGGATACAACATGACCTATGTAACCAGTCCCTGCCTGGAGAGCAACAGGTAGAAAACATGCACATACATACCTCAAACTTAGTTACCTTACCAGAGTCCTGCATTCCCTGTTTTTGAAGAGAAATTAAGACTCAAGGGCTCCACTCCTGGCAGTGGGTCCAGTGAGTCTGGCCAAGGGGACTGTTACATGCGTGTGGAACTCTGCTGGTCTCTCCAGCAGCCAGCATGGCATTTACCCATAATGTGTTGGGTTATAATTGTGATATGAACATGCCCCCTTATAAATCTCCTGCTTCTTCCAGGGGCAAGGGGATGGGAATTTGTCCTGGTTTAATGTCCTTGTATAATTAACAACTTGAGCAGGTTAGACAGAGTATGTATCAGGGCAGATTTTGCCTTTGGGCAGGTACTTAGCCCAGTTTGACTGTCTATAGGTGCAATTTTCCAAAAAGGAAAAACAGCTGGGCAGAATTAATTTTTGTAGATTTCATGTATAAATAAGACACTCAGTAGAGGGTTTGGGGGAAAAAAAGCAAACTTATAATAATAAGCACTATTATAGATGTGCTTTTGTGGGTTTTAATCCCACTTTGTTCCTTTCTGAGCTTCCTGAATTTACAGAGGTCAGTAAAAATCTTCATTTAGAGGTATTCATTTTAAATATAATTCTGGTTTTACTGTTACAGTGAAAAGCTTGAAAGTATGACTTTAACTTCTAGATTGTGTAGATTTATGGAAACAAGAAATTGGTGGCTTAGTTCAGTAAAAATGCAGGGCAGAAGGGGTTTGATTCGGGGGATCTATACTGAAGAAATCACTACAAAAGCTAGCCAGAGATACAAACACCTCTCTGCTCCTGTTCCAGCTGTGCCAGCTTCCAGGCACAGCACCATTCCTTTACTGCAGTCACTGTCCTGCACAGCTCAAAATACCAATCTTGTATTTTAAGAGCTCCTGTTTGGATAGCTTCAATTAACCAATCCCTTTATCTGAAATAGGTAACAGCTGTGGAACCAGCACTGCCAACAGCCCTGCAGTGTCATTCCCAGCCCAGGGGAAGCACAGCTGAGAAGCCAGTGCATGGCAGTCCAACTCTCCAGCCAGCACAGTGGCTTTCATGGTACTTAAAATGCCACAGATGTTTAGCTCTGATTTAGTTTTTCTGTATGTTTATAAGGAGTTCAGGGCAGTTAAATAATTGCATCAACTGGAGACTGTTTTGCTCATGAGGATTAAAGTATTTTCAGGACCATTATTTGTTTCTGAAAAAGTAAGGTAACCTATGTTACAATTTTCTGTTTAAGCATGGACCCTTTTCTATTTAAAACAGGCTTCTTTGCACAGTCTCTAGTGATTGCAACTTTAAAATACTTCAGGAGTATGAAATTAATACTAGTGAATTTCACAAATTCATAAGATATTGCCTGTATGTACTGTACACGATTAAGTGACACAAACAAAATTTGCTGCATTTCATTCATTTTCTTACATACAGTACCTGTAGCATTTTATACGTTAGCAGTGCATTCTAAATCATACATCCTGACAATGAGACTTTGTAACTGGCTTGAAACAAGTGTTAATTATGTAGGGAGCTGTCAGTTTTTCCAACATCTCTTACAGTTTTCCTTTTTTTTACATGCTTCAGAGGCTGTATTCAATCTTCTACCATTCTTGTCCTTGGCAAAAGTATGTCTATAAAGAGAATTAAGACTGCAGGAAAAAGTCTGAATTAATCAATTATTTAGTCAATATTTTACAAGTTGAGTTCTTGACTTACAGTTTTCTGAAGGGCTGCTGACAATTGCCTGTCAAAGATTACAAGATGTAAAAAGCACCCTAACACTTTATTTAATTCTTATATGTTTACATTTTAGTTCTTTATTTTAATTTAATTTCTTGTCTTTTGAAGAGAAAAACACACAGCCCTACTTTTAAGTGTGCCCAGAGGTACTAGAAGTGCTACCCACACAGATTTTCAAATACTCCTGCCTTGTCTCCCCTGCCAGCAGCCAAGGACCCCCCAGCACTGGTACGAGCTGATTAAGAAACTCGGGCAAAACTGTTCAGTGGGGGAAAGCCCCAGCCAGGGAACACATTTATCAAATCCTTTTTGATCCCCCTGCCTCTGTCAGGAGGGGCAGGCAGTCCCTTGCACATTAATCCCTGCCGTGGGGACACAGTTGCAGACATCTGGGACGGCAACCAAGAAACCTACTTCTTTGGCATAGAGTGCCCTTTGTCCTCCTGCACTGCCAGGATTGTGGGAAAATCAGAGCTCTTGCTTTTGGGTTTTTTGGGGGGGGTTGTTTTAGTTTGGGGTTTTTTAAGATTCTTTGTCCAACAAGCCATGAGATCGTGTGCAGAGGCTGAGGATCTATTCATCTTAGATCGTGAAGTTTGTTGCTGTATAAAATGAAGAGATTTTCACAGTACTACAAAGGATATGTTGTCAGCTTGTCCCTGTTTCTTTCTCCAGAAAATTGATCAATTGTGTATGCAGAGCACAAAATAAAGTCCTGCATGCATTATACTAACTTACAGAATCAGCTTCTCAGCAGCAACAGAATCTGTCTGCAAATAGTTAGAAAAACAAACTTATCACGATATGGCACACTGAGAAAACTGAGCTGCCATGTAAACTTGTCATTGTAATTCTCCTCTACCGTTTCATTTGTTCCCTGTGCCCTTTTGGTTTATTTATTGTATAGGTCTAAATGTAGGATGCAAAATCTTTGCTGCAAAAACCGTGTAGTAGCACATGTGGCAAATTTTGGGCAAACACTCTATACCCAGCATATATTTGGGGAATATTCTGTTCCAAAACTGAATAATCTGGTAAATCCAAAGCCTTAAAAGGGTGATTGCCTCCTTTGTTTTGGTAGAATTATTTTCCTGTGCTTCTCAAAGTGCAGTTGGCTGTCTTGCTCTTATGTAAGGTGAAATTGTATACTGGTTCTTCAGACGCAGTTTGGTTGGGCATCCTTTATCAAGCCTAGTTGTTTGGAAGTAGGTAAGTTAAGCTGTACAGGCTTTTGTATTGCTGATGTAAAATTAATTCTGACACTGATCTGTCTTCCCAACGCCTCGTAAAGTCAACAAGAGCTGAACAGACAATTAAGAAAGCAACCGAAACAGAATTAACTTCTCTCTAAAAAAACTCATTGGGGTTCTTTGCTTGTAACTTTAAGACCAACCTGCTCCAAAGGAAACTTTCTGTTATTCAAGCCAGAACCCGTTCCCAAGGATTGTTGCTTTGCTTGAGAAAGTGGTGTATTCACTCAGGCTGTTGGAAGGAGGCAGAATTTTTATCTACTGTTTCATTTTTAACTGATTTCCTTTTTGTTTATTCCCTCACCATCATACGTTCTTGTCACATCGTCACTGTCAGGAATTATGCTCCAGCCCAGGTTATTCTGTCATTCTAAATCTGATTGTTAGAGCAAAGGAAAATGAGGTCAGTAATTGCTACCATTTTCTTGGGAACTGGCAGGCCACATCTGAGGTCTCCCTAGAGAAATCTTCTTTAATTACAAGTTAAGCTGATGTTCCCCTGTGTAGCAGGTAGAATTGAGCAGGATTACTTTTAAAAGGATTGCACTGATCTGCTTTGGTGACAGTTTCATTTTGAAATTCTGATAACAAGCAAGAGGATGGATTATAAAGATACGGTTCTTGGGGGTGTACATGACTGACAGATGCTTCAAATTGGGCCACAGCAGCAACTCTTCCTTTTTACTCTTCTTTTAAGGCCATATAAGATCTATTTTAAGAGCTGAAATTGGCTTGCATTATTTTAGTGATTACTTAGTATGTTCACAAAGAACAGAGCAAAAAAATTTTGGGAATTGTAGAAGGGAAATCTTGCAAACAGTCATTCAAGAAGGGGGATTTTTCACTTGGAGACATTGTGACCCTCATCCTTTGATAAGATCAAGAAATGAAAAGTGTGTAAAGGGTGGAATGCTTTCAAGCATTTCAATTTTGAAAGGGTTTTGTAAAATCAAGTAAATATTAATGGGTTCTTAAATCACTTTTCTTCTAACCCATGCAAGTGTAGTGCAGAAACCTTCCAAATTCCTTTTGCTTGTACTTAAAAAAAAAACCAAACAAACCTTGAACAGCTGATTAATTTTGCAAAAGCAATTTATCTCACAATAACTGATCTGACAGTAGTGTGACTGGTAAAACAAGTCTTGCCTCATTTTATATGAGCAATTAATATTTTCTATGACTCCTAGCAGGTTGCATAGTCCAGAAACAAGACTGATGTGAGAAATAGCTCACATACTTGCAATGTTTTCACTAAAATTCTTCTGCCTCTTAGTGCTTTCTCACCTGGGGTATTGCTGGTGTTTTAAGCTGATTTGAATTCTGACAGAAACCATAAAGCAGCTATTCCTCCATCTTTATTCCCATGTGTGGGATGAGCAGGTGTAGTGCTGAGCAGGACTACAAAACCAAGTGAAAATAGACCTCTTGTTAAACAAAATTTAAAATCCCAAAGCAGAAGGAAGCTAAATATTAGTGCCCTTTTATCAGAAGTGAAAAGTCTGGAGTATGTTTGTGCCCCAGCTGAAAACAGCTCAAAGTCTTATTTCCAATGTGAGTCACCAACCCACAACGGATCAGGCTTGAGAGAAAACTGTTCCTCCAGCATCTCCTGGTTTTAAAGGCCTGTCACACAGAACTGAGGTGCTTGCAAAGTACCTGCTTTTGGCAGCAATCTCCAAAGCCAGGCTATCCATTTTCAGGAGTTTTACACCAAGTAAAGTGTTGCACAGCTTACTTCTCAAATGCAACTGCACTAAAGCAATACATGCTGAGCTTTGGGCTTTTGTCCTGCGTTATTATAAATTTGTCAGTATGAGGCAGAACTTGCCCTTCTGCTTCACTACAGCTAAAATCTGACATTTTCAGAGAGCCATAAAAGCTCTCTTTGTGATACCTCGGTATCACGAGTTAAAACCCAGACTTTTGGAGGAACAAGAGAAAAACAGAAAGCAGGGTATTTTTTGTTAGCTAGGAAGAGAGAATGAAAACATAAATACAAAGCTTTTACAGTTTGATCTTCATTTTGTATCACAATTTTTTTGAAAGGTGAATGTTAGAAGATCCAAAAGTAAATTTAACTTTTTTTTCCTTTCATTGCATTTGGTTATCATCCATTGTGTTTTCCTTTATGTGTGAGATAATTTTACCAATCCCTAAGCTGTTGTTTCAGACAAGCAGCAGCAGGAAAGGTTGTCTATAGATTCACACCAGTAAAAAAACAAGAAAATATTCAGCCGTGAAGGTGGATATTGCAGCTGTAGATGAGCAGGATTACAGCTGGTGTGGGGTGTGTGCCTGCGCTGTGCTTACAGCCACGAGCAAGATGGGCTGCAGGCGTGTTTGGGGAAAGACTAAGCATAGCAGGTCTCCTTGGGTCACTCTGCCATTCTGAGATGACCAGCCAAAGCCTGGCCTGGAGCTCAGAGACCTGAAGCAGAGCATGCTTGATGTTTTGGGGGCAGTGAGCAAGCTCAAAGGGCTCTGCTTCCTCAGGGTGAGGAACACTCGTACCCACAATTTGTACTCACAGATGCCACGTGGGCAGCAAGGCAAAGGCTCTGCCTTTAGTAGGCCACTGTTTCCCTTAAATCTCTCTCAGAATAATACTCAGAGAGCCATTAAGATGCCTAAGGATGGGTTGTTAAGAGAGCCCTGTGCTCTGACTCATGTGGAGGCCGCCCAAACTCACATTCCACAGAGGAAAGTGTGGCAGTTTCTCAACCTTCAAGCCGCAAAGTTTCTGCTTCCCTTTCACCAGAAGGAAAGATAACACAGGAACAGATACTGAAGGATGGGGTTGGCTTTCTGCCACCAGCTGCTTTAGCAGAAAATGGGAATTAAGTCAGGGGACATCTGTGCCAAGTCCCTTCTGGCCTTGCCCTTTCCTGTGGTAGTTTCTATCTGCCTGTGGGAGCTGTTGGTTTGACTCTGCTGCTTCTCCACTCTCGGCAATGACAGGGGATGTTTGCTGGCTCCACAGTTTTTATTCCTAATCTTCTGGTCTGGTTTGGGTGTGGAAACACCCACAAAAAGTACCATTGGCACAAATGGAACTGCATAAAGGTAACATTATTCACCAGAGACGTGGAATCTGCACGGAAACTTGGTTTAGGTGCATGTTTGCCAAAAGATCAATTTCTAACTCCCCAAAGCACAGAGGCATATTATCAAGAGGAAAGAATTCTTCTTTGAGCAGCCTGGTCTAGTGGAAGGTCCCTGCCCATGGTAGGAGGGTTGGAACAAAATGGTCTTTAAAGTCAAACTACTCTTCTACCTAACTTGAACTCGTATCTGACATCTTTTTATGACTTTCTTAACTGCTTGGGCTGGCACATCCCCCTGATTTTAGAGGGTAGTCAGCTATTACCACCATCAAAGAAAAGGGAAAATTTGGAACTGAAATAATTCATCTCAACTTCTGGATTGTAGTCCCTGCTGTGACACATACTTAAGTTTTAGATAGGGAGACAGGAGCTGTAGTTGCAGAAAAATAAAATCTAGAGTTAACTGCTAGTCTGAGGCTCAGGGCAGATTTAGAATGCAAGCTGAAGGGCCACTGACAGATTAAAGAGAGCAGGTGTGAACACTTGTATCACAGGCATACCTGGCATGCTGGCTGCTGCCTGTATCCAGGTACTGCTTTCTTATCTTGGCTGTGTCTGCAAGGGAAAATACTTGTGTAGGTACCCAGCTCCAGAAACAGCCACTGGCAACCAGAGGGAAGCAGCCACAGCTGCTTAGCTACCACCCTGCAGAAAGGGAGATCCTGTACCCTCTCCAAGCCCATCTGTCTGCACAGTGCAGGGAGCCAGGTACCCAGGTCCTGTGCCTTGAAAAAGGAGCTTAAGCATCTCCCTTGGGACCAGAGAGCTCATCAAGACACCTCAGCATCACACACCACAACACCACACCCCAGACATCTTGGATGACTCAACTATTTCTTGAAAGATCTGTTTGAGTAGAGAGAATACAGAACTAAAATTGAAGATGAAATTAAATTCAGTTTGCCAGTGTAAGGAGCATCTTTCAGCATGCTCCTGGTAATTTGGGCAGTCAAATATTCTGCTTCAGGTTTGATGCAAATACTACTGGTAGCCTCCTGCTTCCCTTCAAGCACTGCTAAGCCCTGTGGTAAAATTTCTCTGGGCAGCAATAAATTCATAGGATCTGAAATCAAGCCACCTAGACAGCTCAAATGCCAGATAAAACCTCTGGTGACGTTTCACTTTGTCTTTCCATGCTTACCAAACTTCACATCCATTCTTTTTTTATATCAGAAATGGCTAGCCAGTCTTCTTGTTGAGGAATCCACTGAAAATTGCATTTTCTTCCAGGCAGTGTAACCTGAGCAGCTACTCAGGGAAAACCTGCAAGCCTGCCTTCCCTTTGGAGCTGCCTTTGCCTCATCTTTACATCCTCAGTAACACCATCATCAACTCAGCTCTCTCTTCAGTGACTAAAACAGCACAAGAGAAGGTGTTCAGCACTTCTGGCTGTAATCCCTGTTCAAAGAGCTGTTCTCAGTTCCCTCCAGAGAAAACCAACCTATTTGATGAATCAGTTCCCCCACCAATTTGCTTTGTCAGATAACAGGGAGACCTGCAAGGTCCCAGCCTCACCTAGGCTGCCAACCCACAGTCAGTCATTTCCAAAGACATGCAAAAAATAACCCTCAACTGCAAAAAAACTGTCACAAAATGTGCTGAATTTGGTAATATCAGATGGGAAAATATCCAGACTTTTGCACATATGCATGCAAACTTTAGCAGTGGAATGAATCATATATTGCCTAGTATGAAAAATTAATAGGAGTAAAATATGATCTGGTTGAAAACCACTGAAAATCAAATACAATTTTTCAGACCAGACACGGCTCTCACTAAGACCTTTTAGAAATACTGTATGTTTCTCAAACATAGACAGTGCTATTCTATGCTACCTTCAAAGATGCTCTTGAAGTTTTTTCAAATAATTTGCTGACCACAGTAACAACATCTTTCTTTCTTGGTATGCTTACAGTTTAATGTGAAAGCCTTTAGAAGAAATAGGAAGAGAAAAGAAACATACAAAGACCATTCCTTTTTATTTCCTGTGCTAAAGCTGGAACAGTCTTGGTTTTTTTTTCCACCATACCGTATTTTTCAGGTATTTTTGCATTATATTAAAATGTATTACACGGCCTGCATTTCCAAAACAAAGGTACAGCTCTCTCTTTTCTTGGAATTCTAAAAGAATGACTATATATTTAGATGGAGTATTTCACACATAGTTCTTTTCTTGACTTTTCTTGGCTATTTTCTGCAAAGTAGGAGCATTACCAAATGTTGTCCACATATTATATGGGCACCTTCCCAAACCCAGACCACCACAGGACTTCCCTCACTTCCCTTGGCTTCAGTCACTTCTGTCACACTGAATTACATGCCTTTGAAGGAGAGATGGAAGGATTCAGGCAGTGAGATTGCTACAGCAGCAAAAACATCTCCCATGGATCCATCTTATGTTGGCAAAAGAGCCCTTTAGTCAGCCCAGGTTACCACAGAGGGCTATGCTGCTCCTAGGAGTTCTGGCAACACCCCTCTGCTGGGTAGGGCTTTTATGGCACAGCCCCTAATCCTGGTCAGCCACCCGAGTGGAGAGAATGTCCCAGAATGTGGGACACAGAAATTACCACGTCAAGTAAGGACTCCAGTTTCTGTCTCTTCAAATGATTAATCTAAAATGCTAATAAAGAAGATCTAAGGTAATGTCTTTCTAGCTATTTTTTCCCTCCCTCCCTCCTACTACTTCCATGGGACATAGCAGCAGTCTCATGCCCCAGCTAGTTGCATTTCTCTCACAAGCTCCATTCAGCTTGTTCCTACTCTCAGTGAGATTTATCTAGCAGTGACATCAATATACTAAGTATAAGTTACACAAAGCAGCAGTTTTGCTTTGTGTAAAGCTCCTGGATGTCCTGCATCCCAATTTCCTTGAATATCTCCCTTCTTATAAGACACAATTCATAGAAACATCTGTCTCACCTTTCTGCCTTCAGCTTCAGCTTTCTCTGCAGTTCACATATAAATCCCTAAATCAGTGCTTTCTTTTGGGATTTTTTAATTAAAAAAAAAAAAAAAAAGTATCTGTTTCCCCTACAGATATAACACACAAATCATAGAAGGTAAAGATGACAAAACCCTAGAAGGTTGTCTGAAGCAATGGAGAATTGTCCCTCATTGTACATCTTTGTTCAAGAGTAATTTTAAATGCTTCAAGCAATAAAAAACTAAACAATTTCATATATAAGCAGTTCTGAGTTTGACTCAACTTTGCCTCATTTCATCTGCTATTTCAGCCATTCTAGAGCCAACACTACCCTTTACAAAATCTTTTTTAATATTTGTATATTTAAATATATGCACGGTAGCATCTAAGATCAGTTTCTTTAAACATGCTGCTAAATTTGGATTCATTCCAGTACTTCACAGACACTGACTATGTACAGAGCAGAACTCTTCAGGGAATCAAGGTAAAATTGCCATTTAAATAATAATTAAAAAAATAATGTATGTATTTTCAATCAGGGTAGTTTAAAATATCACTGTTACTTCCAGGAGCTGTATCAGAGAGCAGAAGTGGCACCCATTTCCACTTTTTCTTTGAAGTCTGAAATGAGATCTTGTTTTGTACAGAATAATCTAATTTCTATGCAGCTGTGTAAGAAGAAGCAAATAATTATCTTGGATTTTTGAGGCAGTGAATGACATTCAAGGCTTTTGAATTAAAAAAAAAAATGCAAAAAACCAACAGTAATAAAAAAGGTTTCCAGATACCATAAGTAAGATTGAATGCAGTTTACTCACCTGCAAGGAGTTTATTTCAGAGAGGTTTTTTTGTGTTTCTGTTGAATCCAGATAGTTTGGTTATAAAGCTGTAGAAAGAGCAAACCTAAATCACTTGAGGCAGTGTTTTCACTGGGCAATAAATAATGCCTAATGGCAGATAGTTGGTATTTTGAGAAAGCAAAGGTGTTTTTGACAAATCAAAGTTATTTTGATATCTGCACTGTTTAGATAGCATTTACCTAATTTTTACATAGCTTATACTACTTCTGCTAAAACTACTGGAAAACCAGTAGATATTGGTTTCTCGATGAAGACCAACACTTGCAAAGAAATATAAACGTGTAACAAGAAGTGATGCATTTTTACACACCCAGTGACTTTGAAATTGTGTTTTAGCTGCAATGGCATGAAAACTAATTCACTTATGTGCACTGTGCTACCTATTCACTTACCTACATTTCTGTGCAAAAATACTGAAATGTCTCATTAGAGAGATATCTGTTGCTTTATCATCATTGACTTTATACTCCCTCCATATCTTTCTATCTGGGTGATTTCATTTGCTCAGATAACCTACTGTCTTTTTAATAGGTTTAGGTAAATAGATCTTCCACAAATCTGCCCAAAATCCTGCCAAGGAATATACATTGCTAATACCCAGAGTGATGTCCTGTACAAAAAAAAGAAACAACATGAAAGGCATGTTAATCTTTAGCCTTGTAACCCAAATACCTTCGTTGATAAAGGCTATTACAGTGATTTGCCAGAGAGAAGTGAGTTGTCTGAGCACATGGATTTTTGGTTTTATTTGCTTTTCTTTAGAAATGTGACAGATCATGCTGAGCAAGACATTTGCATCTAATCTGCCCAGAGGTACATTAAGAGGTATTAAGGACATGTTCTAAAACCCAGAAATACAGTATAGTCTCTTGTAGCAGTGTTGACAGGAAGGTGTCAAGACTAGTCACATAAAATTACCTACCTTTTTTAAAATTTCTTTTCCCAAACTATTACTACTAGTTTTAGGTATATAAACAAACATAATTTCTATAACAATCTTACAAACCTATATCTTGTAAACTTCTGGTTTTCTTCCTGTAAACTAAAATAAGCTGTACAATGTTGAAAGAGAGGCAAAGGCTGACATATTCTTCTTAAGAAGAATATTTGTTTCTCTGCTGCACCTCCTAGAAAAAGTTCTACTCTCAAATTACCAATGAAGGCAAACCAGGCACTGAATTTTTGTAGTGCTAATTAAGATAGATGGGAACAAGGTTGTCAGCTGGTACAAGTCCTCACTGTGTCATTTAAGCACACTCATGAGGAGGTAGATTTAATTTCAGACTGGCTCATCTACTCAGCATGCTGTCTGCTCATCCTAACCAGGTGTAAGAGGTTGCAAGTTGGATCAGTGAAGACAGTAACCTGTGTTGGGTGGGAGCATTGATCTGCTGGAGGGTGGGAAGGCTCTGCAGAAGGATCTGGACAGGCTGAATCGATGGGCTGAGGCCGATGATGTGAGGTCCAGCAAGGCCCGTGCAGTGTTACAGGCATGGGGCAGAGTGGATGGAAAGATGCCCTGTGGAAAAGGACCTAGTCCAGTTCACAGTCAATGGAATGTGAGGTAGCAGTGTGCCCAGGTGGCCAGGAAGGCCAGTGACATCCTGGCCTGTATCAGTAAGTGTGGCCAGCAGGACCAGGGCTGTGATCATCCCCCAGTGCTCAGCCCTGGTGAGGCCACACCTTGAATCCTGTGTTCTGTTTTGGGCCCCTCAGTACAAGAAAGACATTGAGGGGCTGGAACACGTCCAAAGAAGGGCAACAAAACTGGGGAAGGGTCTGGAGCACAAGTCCTATAAGGAGTAGCTGAGGGAGCTGGGGATATTTTGGCCTGAAGAAAAGGAGGCTCAGAGGGGACCTTATCACTCTCTAGAACTGCCTGCAAGGAGGCTGTAGCCAGGTGAGGTTGGCCTCTTCTCCCAGGTACCAAATGAAAAGACAGGACCAAGTGGCCTCGAGTTGTGCTGGGGAGGTTTAGATGAGGTGTTAGGAAAAATTTCTTCACTGAAGGGGTTGTTGAGCTCTGGAACAATCTCACCAAAGAAGTCACAGATTTCATCGCTATCCCTGCAGGTATTTAAAAGACATGTAGATGTGGCACTCGGGGACATGGCGTACTGGTGGAGTTGGCAGAGCTGGGTTTACAGTTGGACTTGATGCCCTATAGGTCTTTTCCAACCTAAACAATTCTATGATTATTTTATTTTATTCTGCTCTTTCTTATTAATATCCTACAATTCATGTTCCTCCATCTAACTGTTAGAAGCATTCAGTACCTAATTTCCATTTCAATGCAGCTGAGAATAGGTTTGTCTACAGTATTTTAATATAAAACGAATATACATGATGTTTTACTTTGTTCTGGACATGTAAGATTTGTTTATGTAATGTAAAGCATGAAAGCAAATAACTTTGCATGCTCATTCCTACAAGTCACTCAAATCCATTACAGTGTTTTTTCCAAACCAGTCTGTTGAGTCTAAGCACAAAACCATTAAGCACAGGAGTGGGTCTGTTTCAAATTAATGCAGCAGGTGGGCACATCACAGACAAGCAGCAGTGTGGCATTTCCCAAAAGGGAGAATCATTGTCATGAAATAATAACAGAACTACTGAATAGCTCAAGGGGATAAAAATGGAAGCAGATTTTTGCACAGGTCCCACACCTAGAAATCAAGTCACCTTCTGTGACAGAGGCCATCATTAGGCTGCTAAGGTAATTGTCTGAAATTCAAAAAATGCCTTTCTTTATGGGCTGTAGCCAGGACACCTTCCTAAGAGCTAGTTTAATTTCCTCAGTGCTGTGAAGTAGGAGAAACCTTTTTGTATCTTGAATCATCAGTTTCTTTTGAGGAAATATTTTTGGTTGGTTGGTTTGTTTGTTTTTTTTGGGGTTTTTTTTGGGTTTTTTTTTGGGTTGGTTGGGGTTTTTTTGTTTGGTTTGGTTTTTTTTGTTTAGAAAAATACATACTTATCATTTTGGTGTTTTTGTTGGGTTTGTCTCCAAGAAAACATCCATGCAGCAGCGTCTGACAGAGACAGAGGTTTATAGCCCAAGGTGCTGAAAGAACCTCTCATTACCAGTTGTTCACACAAAATCTGTCCTCTTGGAACAGTCTGAGGACCAAAAGCAAGGGCAGAACAAACACAAGGAAGGGGCTTGGGAGTGCCAGGAGCTTGTCCTTGCCCAGATCAAAACCCATTCCTAGTAAAGGCATGGAGAGGTCAGGGCTGGACCTTCCAGTGTGCAAATATGCTTCTTCATAAGGCAAATCTGTCTGCAGTCCAGGCTGGTGTGGAGATATCTGGCATTCAGAGGCACCCAGAGCCCATAGCAGCTCCTGCCCTGCAGTGAGGCTCAGCATCACTCTGTCTCTCTCCTCAGCCTGGCCACATTGTCTCAGTGCTGAAATTAATTCATCAAGCACAGTAGGATGCTGTTGGGAAGAAGAGAGGAAGAACCTGGCTGACCTCAGGTTGTGGCAAGGAATTGTTCAGGCACAGGCATGCAGAAAGCCACTGCCCAGAGCTGGAGTCTGGGAAGAGATCACCACATCCAGTTGGGGGAAGGACTGTGTAGGTCATGGCTTAGCTCCCAACTCAGTCAAAACAGACACAGATTTGCTAAACCTGCCAGCTTAGCAGCTTCATTGACTGAGACCTCAAAGCACATCTCTCTATAATGTAACCTACCTCTTTCTGGCCCCCTACATGGCCTGAACTTCATTACTGGACCTCTAGGTTCTTCTGTAGGCTTGCTTTATAGGAACTTGGGGCCTGGTTTAGAGAAATCTCAGTTGGTTCACCGTCACTTCAATCACTTAAAGAGTTCCTTCTCAAAGTGTAAAGCATTGAGATAGTCAGTTGAGGAAACATAACAAAAACAAAGAAGCACCTTTATCAGAGTGAAAATGACACCCATCACAGATAGATTTACTGTGATACTTGCTGATTTTCATAAACCTTCATTTCCCTTCCTAAAGAGTTCTGGTTTGGGCAGTTTCCAGGAATGAGACCTGTATTGTTATCTAGACCACAATCTGCCCTAAATTAATTTTTAAAGAGGTTTGGGGTTTTTTCAGGGTATGTGATGTTGCGTACTTTGGAAATACTTGTGCATGACAAACTTTAACAAGTTTATTGGAGTTTTTTTTTTAAATCATATTCTCTCTGTGACCCTGAGATAATGTCTTTTTCATATGTCCTTTCCCATATTTTTTAGGAGACCCTGAAAACTTTTGACCAGGAAGTAAATGCGTTTGTGGACTATATGTTTGGACCTCGAGGTAAGCTGCTCCATTTACAGCCCTTTAAGGAAATAATACTTCTAAAGATTACCACCCAAAAAACTTCCAATAAATTTGCTGAGTAACTTCTTATTGAAAAATGTAAACTAGGCAGAATTACAGTATTATCAGGAAGACACCATTATTGTAGCAAATCTATCAATGCAATGATTTGTGATTCGTTTGTTTCTGAGAATATCAGAGAAATTCAGTTTTTCATCCTAACATGGAATAAAAAGCCTGAAAGCCTGGATCTTTCTGAAAGTGTAAGATCTGCTTTAGGACTGATTGTAATTCATGATCCAGTTTGTTTGGTCCAGCTATTTATTAAATTGCCTAATTCAGAAGGATGCTTGGAGCAAAAGCAACCTGCAGGATCACATCCAAAATTTCAATAAACCAATAGATTAGGTGGGAGAACAGATGCATCTTTTGACTTCATATTATTGCTTTTCTGGAACAGTTTGGACAAGAGTAACTTAAATAATTGTAGGTTGGAGATGCCTCATGCTTTGTTAGGATTGAAACAAGTAAGTAAAAAACCCCCAAGCCTAAAATAGTACTGCAGCCAAGGCTAAAGCATCAAAGTCAGGGCTAAGAGAGCCAAGCAAATACAAGAAAGGGATGAGACAGGAGTTTAGAAAAGACACAGTCTGGGTTTAACTTCAGGAATTGCCTTGCAAACTTTTACCCATGGTAAAATCCAGAACTGCTGCTGTGGGGATAGATGCATGATTATGGATTCCCAATTTATTGCAGTAATGTTCTCCATGTCACTGAAACAGTTCTTGCTTAATTGGAAGTAAAAGGGAAAGATGTGTTCTTAAACACAAGAAATTCTAATTTTTCTTAGCTGGCTGGCTGGCTGGCTACAAAATCTTTTCCATCATGTCTACAGTAGATGTGAAGTTTGAAAGAAAGATTTCCAGTGAAGAAACACTGAACAGCTTGGGAACTGCAGCAGAAGTGGTTAAAGCAGAATAGGTTTTATTAATGGCTTCTACAATAGTACATTTTAATATTAACAAAGAAATGTGATCAGAAGAACAAAAGCACTACTTTTTGGTGTTTTGTTTTGGTTTTTTCCAAATAAACATGCTGTTCTCTTTTATTCCTCTTTCCTTGTTGGTCCAGAAAAAATGTCTGAAGAAATAAGCTATAGTTGCTCCAATTCTGAATAGCACAGAGATCCCTTTGGGATTTTAGAAAGACCTTCAATTAAACAAGTATTATTTGTATTGCTTGCCAAGTACATCACCATCCTTCTCCAGACATCAGTGCTGAAGATAGCTTTGTTTGTCCATGCCTCTGCACTCTGATCTTTAATTTAACTGGTGATATAATGACACGGTATCATACATTTCCTGAATAGCATATCTCCCCCCAGTGTGTTTATCCACATAAATAATTCACATAAATAATTCACATAAATAATTCACAATAGATTGCAATCAGTTTAAACTGAATGACCCCACAGATGAATATCTAATAAATTTGAGAGCTTCCCCAAACATCTAAACCCACAAACCATTCCTCTTCTATCTCTCTACTGATTTTCATCCACAGTACTCACTTCATTCAGCAGCAAGATGGATTAAAAGGATAGATAACAGCACTCCATTATTTTAAAAGCCAATCCCCTATTATTGTTTATATTTTAGGTAGTAATTCCTGAAATACTTGTGTCACTATGCAGGTCTTTGTCATCATTACCAGGTGTGTCTGAGGGCACTAGAAGAGACAGAGTGCCTCTGGGAACTAGAGCATGGCTATCTCTGTCACACTGGGAGCACCAGTTAACACAAGCTGCAGTACTGCCCTTCTACAATGAGGGACAGAACTATCAAAGATCTGAATTTGATTTGTAAATATTGGTGTATTTTGTACCTTCATTCTGTGGTATCAGCTGGGCTTTGTAGATAAACCTCCATGTTTGCTTTTGGACTAGCAGAACAAGTCCTTTGGATCAGGGAACAGCAGCCATATACCTCCCCACTGGTTTCATCTCTAAGTAAGGGTTGCTCTTACAATTTGGTGTTGGTCCCTCTTGTTCTTATGCTCAAGGCAATTTGAGAACGAATGAAATAGCAATTTTCTTCTGTAAGAGATCATTTTTCCAGGGTAACCCTTCATCTGCAGAGTACTGTTTGGTGTTGTGCAAAATTAAGTAATATTGAATTGCAGCAGCTAAATCTTGTTAACTGGTTGTTTGTTTTATCTGTGAAAGAAACAGAGGTGGTCAAGAAGAGATGTGTTTTGTTGAAGTTGTGATAAAGCAAAAAGCACTTCTCCTTAATAGAAGAGTTGTATTTTGTAAAGTTATGATAACGTAAAAAGCACTTTTCTTTAATAGCCTCTGATGAGTAGCAAGGCACTGGGGCAAACCCATCTACCCTCTGCACCTTGAAAAGGAGTGAATCCACTCAGACGCTGACTGGCCATTGCTATACAGAAACTTGAATCAAAATGTTTCTAAACCTCATTGATAAAGGCCTGATACGTTTAAAGAGCCTGGGAGGCCTGCCACTCATTTAAAAGGAGCCAGGATTTCACCCCAAGGGTTTGGCACATCATGGCCAGTGACCGTGAATGAGCTTATTCACGGAGCCATCAGAGCTTGCAGGCGCCTGCTCCATCCCCTGCTGTAGTCCAGTGCTTTCCCACTGTGACTTTATTCACTGCTTTGGTCTCAATTTCAGATGCTGTGCAAATTCAATACTGTAAAAATAATCCTTTCTCCTATTGACAGTGTAACTTTATAGTACTTGAACATGGAGATTTAACTGTGGGTCAACAGAAATACTTTTCATCTCTCATTCTTCTGATAACTTCTTTTGAAATACATTCCCTTTCCTCCCCCTTCTTGACACATAAAAACCTCCTTCTGCTTGTCATTCAGGGATAAGTGGAAGTGGAATTGGCTGCCCTTTATAAACCACTTTCTGCCAGAAACTGTCCTACTCTTCAAGGTATTGAGGTCGTGGTGGGAAATATTCAGGAAGGGTACATGCTTAAACAATTTCTCTTGAAACTGGAATACTATAGAACTTAAAAATACTTGGCATGCTGACCTGAACAAGCACACGAGTTCTGCTTTTGTATGGATCAGCCCACATGCTTTTGGCCACTCACAGCAGAATGAAAACTTTCTGAGGGCATACTGGGCCAAAATTTATTCTGTATAGTTTAATTTGTATTCTGAATGCTTCTGAATATTTTTCCTTTTTGAGCACACTTGCAGTTTTGCTATCTACTGATGCTATTCACCTTTGTGCACGTAACCCTTGTGCACCAAGTGTTGCAATCCTCGGATGGGAGACCTTTCCTTAGATAGCAGTCTTGCTGACATGACTGCTTTCCACATCTTCATTTAGGATAGCAATTAAATAAATTAAATCCTTATGCTCCTAAAACTCACACTCCTAAGACATTAACACTTAAACACTCCACCTTTACCTGTCTTGTGACTCCTGTGTCATGTTGAGAGCCCATAAGGGAGCAGAATCACTTCTAAAATATTCATTCCAGTGCTTCACACATGGCTTTTGAGCTTTAGGAGATTGTTGGAAGTGTTTCCTTCTCACACTGAGGTGATCCTAATAAGTACTGAGATCTGAAGACAGACAACAGGCATTCTAGCTTGGTTATGCACCAAAAAGCAAGGCTGCCATAAAAGGAGGACTGTGCTGTTGTGACTGCTTTAATCCTACACCTCTCTGCTCCTAGAGGTTTTTGGGAGTCCAAAACCAAAAGGGAGAGTCAAAAGCAGGAGAGCATTGGATTTCCATGGCAATGGTGGCCTGGTTGAAAGTCTTTCCTGCGAAAGGTCTAACAAGCATCATGGAATCCAAATTCAACAGAAGAATGTTACAGCTACTGCAATGGAAGCCAGGGGGGAAGCAGAGGGAAAATGTAATAAGAAAGCTGGTGTTCAAGGCTTGGCTCATATGCAGGTTACTCCAACATATGTAAAATTTCACTTTACATATACCTGTATGCAAGTATTTCTGAGGAAGGAATTGTTGGAAAGAATACAGTACAGCAAAATTCCAGTCAATTACTGATTGTTTGGGCACATTTACTTGGTGCATCATCCATTGCCCAGTCTTTTCCAATTTCAACACAGGCAGAAAAACAGTAAAATGCTTTTTTCATGCACTGTATCTTTTGTTTTACAATTTTTAACACAATCTTGGCCTTTGTAAAAAAATAGTCTAAGCAATTTAAAACAATTTTTAAAGCAATTTTCCAAGAGCAAAAACGTCTTTCTAAGAGGGAAAAGAACTACTTTCTGTGAGACCTGCACAATGACTCCTCACTGACTTCTTTCTTCACTTGCCCCATAAGTCATTCTAAAAACTAGCTGTGATGCCCCCTTGTCCATAGGTAAATGGATGAAAAATGTTGCTATGGAAAATTGACTCTAGATTTTGCTTCATCTTGGAAAAAGAAAAAAGAAAAGAAAGCACTCCCCTTTCACTCATGACATCCAGTTGCTCGTATGACAACAAAGTGGTGCCTCCAGCTTGGCATCTGGGATTAGGCTTTGCTCATATACACTGAGCTATCTGATTACTGCCAATGGGATTACTTGTGTGAATAAGGCAAGCAGGATTTGACCTTAATATTTCATTTCAGGAGCAGGCAAGTGGGACAGAAAGTGTGAGAAAGCGAGCCCTTGCCCAGCCAAAAATCTTTGATAGCCATCAAAGTAAACTCTTGCCACTTGCTTTTCAAATTTAATATTTGAAAAAAAAAAAAAGTAATATTTGAAAATAAAAGAGTCTTTCCCTTGTATGAATGTTTTCTAGTCAATGCTATATACCTTCCTACCTGAATGGCAAGTGCAGAATTAAAGTAACTCATGAGCTGGCAACATTACCTGCATACGTTGTATTTACCACTATCTACAAATTGTCTGTTGAGCAGATTAAATAAGATTTAAATAAATATTATGTGAAAACATTAAATAATTTTTAAAAGCATATAAGAATGGGGTTTTCCCTTTTGTTTTCTCTTTACTATTAAAATGAGGTGATTTAGGTGATCTTAAATTATTAGGGAATTCCATACAGTTTTCAGCCCACATTCTCTGAGACTTAGCATGCAGTTTTGGTAAGTTGAAAGCAATGGATAGCTCTTGTGAGGAAAGAATGGCTGATTCCATCTCATCTCACACTTCTAGCAGAGTCTTTTCATTATGTGTTCTGCCTTATTTTAGCAATACTTTACCATAGCTTTCTTAATTGCCTGCTCCGTGTGTTTCTTTTTTTTTTTAGATACTAGGGTTAGAGGATGGTTCCTTTTGGACTCTTACCTTCCCACATTTTTCCTTACTGGAGCATATCTACTCTGCATATGGCTGGGCAACAAGTTCATGAAGAACAGGCCTCCTTTCTCTCTCAGACCTCACCTCATTGTGTATAACCTGGGCATCACACTGCTCTCCTTCTACATGCTCGTAGAGGTAAGTGCTCTGCCATGCAGCACGGATGAGGAAGATAACCAAGGTACAGTTTTTAGCAGAAATATCTTAGTGACAGGTGGTTTTTCTAGGAAAGTTTACATCAACAGCAAAATAGACTTAATATTAAAAAATTCCTTCTCATCTTAGATCTTGGTATGATTTGGTTGTCCTTCCAGAGCTACAGTCCACACCTGGGGACAGCTCTTTGCTGCCCAGACCATGTCCTCAAGCATAAATTTGAATCTAAATTTGAAACTGTCACTCTTCAAATGTGCCTATACCTTGTCCTTGAGCACCCATGAAAATGCCTTAGATTGGGCTTCATTTGTATGACTGACAGTGGAATGATTTTTCCAGGCCTATGCTTAAACATGAATAGATTTATAGATGAGGGCAAGTACTGATTTATTTAGTGGCAATTCAGTGTTATTTTTCTGCTCTTGTGACTAAGAAGCTTTCCTCACACAATCAGACAGTAAAAGACAGATGTTAAAAACTTACCACTTCATCCAAAAAGCAAGGGCTGTGGGGCTTGGAGGCTGAATATGGTCACATAGATTATTTCCCAAGGACTTATCAGAAAGGAACATGCTCATATAATTCAGGATCCATTTAGAATCAGAAGAGAGGTTTGAATGCATCTGATGATTTTGCAGCAAAAGAGGATTCAAAAGTGTCCCTCAGCAGACATGTGGTTTTACTTCTGCAGAGGGAAACAGAAGCCAAAAGTCACTATTTGGATATTATTTGGGAGCTGCCCATTTTCAGCCTTTTGATAACTGTGATACTTTTAATATTAAGGTGTTAACATACATTACTTGAAGCCTTCAACAACAAAAACTAAAAGACAAAACCCACAAATTTTTTTTTTTTTTTTTTTTTTTCCCGAAGAAGTGACCCTGGGCATGAGAAGCCCTGGCTGAAGAGTGTGCTTGATTTCATGAGGTGGCCTGACATTGCTCTGTTGGCTGCACAGCCTCACAGCATTTCCTCACTCCTGGGGCTCTCAGCCACAGTTTCCACCTTATTCTGTTGGTTGGACAAGAAACTTTTCAGAAGCCAAACAGGACACCCAAAGACTTCAAGTTTTAAATTAATTTGAGCTAAACAGCAAGCAGCTGGCCTGGTCAAATAGCTGAGGAGCAGTTTAGGTTTGTGTATTTGTGCAAAGGACTGACTGTGTTACCCAGAGCTTTATCCTGGTCAATGCTCCAGCTGGCTTCAGAGGCTGCTGTGGATGTCTGGGAGTGCAGGATAAGGTTTAGAGCACAGGAGAAACCAGCGCAATTGCTGGAAGGTTTGATGACTCCACAGTGATTGTCCTCCAGAATTTAAATTAGTACTTTGATGTTTAAATCCCCATTTTGCTCGAAGGTATGTAGATAACTGGCTGCAGTAGCAGGACTCAGCAAAAAGGATTAACCGAATAGAAAACAATACTGCTCTTCCCTTTCCCTTCCAGTTTCATTTGCCCTGCCACAAGTAAATAAAAGGAAGAACAAAGACAATTTTAGCAGGTCTTATTTGGATGAATTAAGCAAATTTGGTTTTAGCCACCTTCACATCCTGGTAGGAACTGTATTTAGCCACCTCCTGTTCAGCTGCCTTCCTCCTCCATCCTTCCTGAGGCTAACTTTGCTGCAGACAGTTGCTGAGTCGTGTTAGCCCTCAGATTAGTCCCTTGAGACCTTGATTCTGAGGCTGGAGGCTGCTGATTTACACCTCCCAGATGGCAGCTGGGCATGGCTGGCAGTGCCAGCCCACAGCTCCGCATTCTGCAAATTTGGGAAGCCAGGGAACATGATGGCTGATCAGCACTGCCAGCTGTTCTGCTGCAGATTTCACTCTCAGCTCTGGACTGTCAGCCAGGCTGCTTTTACACTGTACGAAACACTTCCATTATACTGGCTCTGTATTTTCTCTCAGTCTACTTCCCTGGCTCCCATCACAGCTTCTCCTGTGAAGGAGCAGAACAGAAGTTAATACTTGCAGTCCTGCCTGAGGTAGCCTGCACATCCCTGCTGAAGAAAAACAGGCAAATGGGAGAGCACAAATCATCTCCATTACCAAATACAGTCATGGCGATTCAATATTTCAAAATGTCTAATTTCCAAAGCTTCTCTCTATGCCCCTTATTCTCTCAGTCTTTTGTGGACAGTAAGCTCTTTAAGGCAAGAGTAACCTATATTTAGCACATTCTGCACAGTGGTTCCTTATGTAAACACAGTTGATCCTTCCAGTGACTGTGATCCAGGATCAATTCCTGGTTAGACACATCTACAACAGTTATTTTACTCCTCCATCCTCTCACTGCATCTACATCCCTCTGGTCTCTGTACTGGGGATAAATCACAAAATAAGAGACTCTACAACAGAGATAAAACACATTGCCCCCACCCACCCACAGCCCACCAAAAGAAATCCCCATAACCAACCATCTTTCTTTGTTTTGTTTGTAAGGTGACACAGAGCATTTCTTGCATTAGCTCCAGAATGTAGAGGTTGCTTCCTAGATATTCACAAGAAAAAAAAAAAATCTCGTTCACAAGAAAGGGTGTATCTCCAAATAGAGCCTGTCCCACATGATGGATTTAATGAGAAACATGGTAAACCTGCTGATGGGGGTACCTGTGCTTCAATTCTTCATCTCCTCACCCTCATCTCCTGACTAGTTATAGCTGGCACTTCATGACAGTTGATTTGTGCAAACTCAAGGCAAGAAGACGAAGGTTACAGCAAAGAGTCATAACAAAAGGGCTGTTTTTAAATCTCCAAGGGCAGATTCCTCTTTTGAGCCAGAGCTTCATGCACTGCACTGTGGGCATGAACTATCTGGGAGCCGATTTTATCTCTGAGCTTTGAGGTCAACCAATCCTCAGAGCACTTGGAGGAACAGCTCCAGGACAACTCTAAGATGTGCCATTGGCATAAGGTCAGATACCCCTACGATCCCCCAAGGTCAAGCTCTAAAGATAAATGGCTCTGCCCAACTCCCTCATCCTAATGATAGATCTCAAAATTTTTGAGTCAACACAGAGTTAGGTGCCTCTGAAGGCCTCCCAGAAGGGCAGCTTGTTAGACTTTGAGACTTCTGAGTCAAATAGGTTTTCCTGAAGTTGTCAAAAGTACTTGCCTTCTCAGCTGAATACGGTGAAGTTGGCTCTTGGGTTTGGAGTACATTTTTTTCAAGAACCTGAAGCTTATACAAAGGTCCTATGTTTAAACTGGGCAGGCTGCAGGTGGGCTGCTGAGGAGGCAAAAGACAATTCCTTCCACCCTTGCTGCTACCAAAGAAAGCTGCATTAGAAGTTTGCTATTGTTGTGTACTTTTCTGTTCCAGTAAGTGCTCATAGACCCAGATTAACTCTACTGATCCAACAATTTCTAGAACATTGTCAAATTCTGTATAAGGAAAAACAGCCAGCACCTTTCTACTTCAATAAAAATCAAAACATTTAACAATTTCCCTTAAGAAATATATGCCTTTTCTCTGCACAAATCTTTGCTTAAGATGCTAAAATTACCAACTATGAGCAGTAAACCAGCTTACTGTGAAAAAACATCACATATGTGCATATTTTAAAATTGTTTCATATGCTTACAAACCACACTTCAGGGATGCAGCCTGAGGCATCAGAGGCCAAACTGTCACAAGTTCAGTGATAAATTGAAACTAAAAACACAGGAGACCAGTGCTGATCTCTGAATTCTGAAATTACTCAGGTGAGGATACTCTCTCTCACTAATGGGAGTAGACATAATCTCTGCCACAGTCCTAGGCTGCTTTCCCCAGCAGTATCACCTCTGCCCTATTTAAATCAAATCTCAGCTGGTCATCAAGGTCTCACCCAAGTCGTTCTGTTGATCAGGCACTGAGAAAACCAGGACACTGGCACCATTTGGGTCAGATTAAAAAGGAGATCTAGAGATATGTGTCATTAGCAGAGGGGTGGCGTGATGTCTCAAGCTGCCTGTATCCCCAGGTAGCTTCTCAGACTTATTACAAATCCATGGGATTTGTAAGCAAGCAACCACATCCATGTGGGGAAGCAGGGTTTGCATGTGAGGACCCCTCATTTCTGAGCAAAGGGAAAAGAGCAGAACTCACAAGTATTTCCAGCCCAGTGCATTAACCTTTCTAGAGGAGCCAGGAAAAAAGTTTTCTACCTTGCAGGATTATATAAAATAAAAAGCAGTAAATCAAATGCACTTTAGCTGTTTCTAGGAGCTGAAAATTCATCCCATGTTAAGTCCAGTTTCTGAATTCTAGCCATAACTTCCATATTCATAGATGCCAAGGTGGTGAGAGGATTCCCAGGAGTGCCAGAATGATCAGGGCCATCTGCCACCACTTGTAGCCCTACACACTGCAATTGAGATTATATCTCACATATTACTGGAAAGTATAATGCCTGAATTAGGCATAATGGGGCAAAGCAAAAAGAACAAATCAAAAATAGAAGGAACACTTAAACTCTGTTTGATTCCATCATTATAATGGCTCACATCAGAAGGATTTGCTTCCTATCTGTGCAAGTGTTAAAAAGATGGAGCTTGTGTAGCACAAGTTCTAAGTAAACCTTTAGCAGTGCAGATGATGGGGAAAGGTGAAAAAGATCCTAAACAATTTGAACTGTCCTGGAATTTTGCTGTAGAAATCCAGCTTCAACATAGTCTTGTTTTTGGTGTTTGTTTTGTTTTGATTTTGTTTTCTGGTTTTTTTTTGTTTTGGTTTGGTTTTTTGGGGTTTTTTGGTTTTTGTAAGATTGTTATAAATTATTGTTTACTCCTACATTAATTGTTCAGAAGTTAACAAATGTAAATTAAGTACAGAAATATGGAAAGATTCTAGATCCATCAGTATTGGTGCTTGAGGTAAAGGCTTCCTTTGAAGCAATTAAATAGTACTGAAAGACTATTTGTACCTTAGGGCAGAAAGAGAAAAAGAACAATGTGAAAAGCCAGAAGAGATCAGGTGCACTTCTCTATCATTTGAAGTAAAGGAGAAGAGGGAAAAAGAAAAACCTAGAGAGCAAAAGGTCACTGAGAGTGCATTGTAAAACAGTGAAATGTAAGGACAAGAGCAAACAGATCTTTTGATCAAATAAGAACTTTGTGTGAATGGAGTTAAATTACCAGGTGTTCTTCTATCTTAATTGAATAATTTTCTTTTTGAGAGCTGAGGAGCTGACTTTGCTGTCCTTCCCGCAGTTATTCCAGCTGGGCATGTTGTCTTCACATCTCAGCTTTCATCCTCTGTGTTCTTGTCTTTCACACTGACCTTTCTGAGCTCTGCATTTCAGTAGAACATTTAACCTGATCATCAAAAAAGGCAGTGCTCTGGATCTCTCGTGCACATTGAAACAGAATTCACTAGAACCTTACTGGAAACAAAGAATAAAACTTCATATCATCAGGTTTTCCATATGTGCACAGCTTCTAATACCACCACTGGTACCACAAAATATGATAGGGGAGCTATTCAGAACAGGTGTAATCAAAGACTCAAGGAAAATAAGCCTAGACAGGATTTCTTTTAGCCTATCCCACTATCCCAGACAACAGCAACACTCAAATTAATTACCACTCATAACTGATTTCAAGTAATTTTGAAGTCATTAGTTCGCTAATCCTTCTATCAGGCTCCCATTTACTTAAGGAGTATTAAATAGAACTGCCTGCTAGCTTCTCAACAATATGGCTTTACATTTGAAAGAGATTTTGATAAAAACATTCAAACAATTATCTAAACTTCACTTGGGAAGGGGCTCTTATTTTTTGTCTCCATGTTATGAACTTTCTGACCTAAAAACAGGAAGAAAGCATAGGACCACATATTTCCTCCACTCTGGAATAACCAGTATCCTTTTAGCTACAATGCTCCAGTTGGAGGAGTCATTCAACTTCGGGTCCAGCTGTATGTTCTGCAGGTCAGGATAGCAAACTCCAGTTGGTGTATCACAGAATTAGCAGACCTTTTTTGGGGAGACACAACGCACACAATTTTTTGACCTCTAACCAGACCCATGGAGAGCTGGAGAGCCTCACCAAGCAGTAGCCCAACAGTTCTGTTCCCATGAAAAATATCTTGAATGCATCATAAAGAGAAACAACAAAATATTTCCCCTGTGACAAATCTTGTGGGGTGTTTCCTATTCAGTGCCTGTGTTTGTTTGGCACAACACCACCACTAAGTTTTTTCATTTGGGGAAGCCATGGCAATAACCAAGTGGCAAGGCTGGAACGTTCTGGGATCTCCCCATCCTGGGCTGAACCATTAAGCCCATCCTGCTTCCCTATAGGGCTTTAGTCATGCCACACTACAGCTTATCCAAGATCTTTGAGGCACAAGGGCACCCATCTGGAAACACAGGCTGTTCTGCATCTCAGCTGTCCATCTAAAACCTGGGATTATATCACAATTCTTGGAGTCTTGTCAAAAGATAGGCAACCTCTATAGAGAGATATTCTTCAATAAATACTATTCACAGATGATTTTACAATTTAATGTTTTAGCCAAAAAAAACCCACCCTCAAACTCTGCCTTAAAGCTTTCTAGGTATTTTTAAGACTGATTTAATAACAAGTCAAAGATGATTAGGGGTTACCTTCCTCTTTTCATTGGGTTATCATGTAAAAGTGCAATGGCCTCAGTAGCCTTGTGGTGTGCTTCACCCCAGACTCTTGGGTATAGCAAGACAGTTCAGATGTTGCATGCTTGTGGAAGTGTCATGTTACAGGCAAGGAGCTGATATCTCCTTTAAAAACAAAAAAAAGGAAAAACATGTCTGATTATTAATATCTGGTCTCTGTTTTTAGACACTGATAATCTTCTCAGGCATTCCATTCTAAAATTCATGTAAGATGAAAAAGAAAATGTAATTTCTCTCTCCTTCCTGAAACACTGATCTGTGTGACTCCTTTTCCTTGGGATGTGGCCATCAGGTCTTTTAGGACTATTTTCGCCAAATCTATAGATCCAGGGAGGAGCTGCCATTCACAAGGATTAACTGAAGTCTCTGGTGGCCAAGGGAAATAAGTGATTCACAGCACTGCAAGTTAATACTTTCCTTGTGCTACACAGATAGATCAGTCTCCTTCACTTAGTTTAGTGAGACTTCAATTGTTTGAGAATAGTGGTCATATCAAGTTGTTTTAATGGTTCTGAGGGCTGGAGTGCCTTAGAAAACCCAGTAAAACATTATACCCATAATAACATCCTGCTCTGTTTTTTTCACAAGAAGAATGCTGGTGCTCATACTCCTGCTTTGAACTTTTAGGAGGAATTTTAATTACTTGAATACTAACTCCATTATTAATCTTTAGCTTTCCTTCCTGACTGTTTCCATATAGACAGACCATGTACTAGATGGACCATTTCAGTCGGAAGGGACCCACAGCAACCACCTAATCCAACTGCCTGACCAATTCAGGGATGACCAAAATGTTAAAGCATGCTGTTAAGGACACTTTCCAAATGCCCCTTAAACATTGACAGGCTGGGGGCATTGCCCACTCCTCAAGGAAGCCTGTTCCAGGGTTTGACCACCCTTGTGGTAAAGAAATGCTTCCTAATGTCCAGTCTAAACCTCGCCTGGTGCAGCTTGGAACCATTCCCACATGTCCCACCATTCCTGTCTCCCAGGGAAAAGATCTCAGCATCTCCCTCCCCCATTCCCCTCCTCAGGAAGATGTAGAGAACAATGAGGTCACCCCTCAGCCTCCTTCTCCCCAAGTTAGAGAAGCCCTAAGTCCTCAGCTGCTCCTCACAGGACCTGCTTCCAGCCCTGTCACCACCTTTGTTACCCTCCTGGTACATTCAAGGATCTCCACAACCTTCTTAAATGGTGGGTCCAGACCTGCACAGTGCTCAGGGTGAGGCTGATGCAGTGGGATCATCCCCTCTCCTGGCTGGCTGGTTGTGCCACGCTCGATGCACCTCGGGATGAGGTTTGCCCTTGGGGCTGCCAGGGCACACGATGGCTCACAGGGAGCTGCTGCCAACCTGCACTCCCAGATCCCCTTCCACAGGGCTGCTCTCCTGCCATTCCTCCCCCAGTTCATACTTGTGCCCATGATACTCCATCCCAAGAGCCAGATCCAGCATTTGGATTTGTTAAATTTCATCCCAGTGATGACTGTCCAGTGCTCCACTCTACCTCTCTGCAAGGACTCTTGTCCCTCAAGAGAGCCAGCAGCACCTCCCTGTTTCATACCATCAGCAAACCTGCTAATGGGCATTCAATTAATGCCTCCAGATCACTGAGAGGTATTTTGAACAGCACTGGCCCTAGAACTGATCCTGAGGAACAGCACTGGTGACTGGCCACCAGCCAGATGTAGCCCAATGCTGATGCCTCACCCTCTGCCTTCCTCTTGCCCTGGGACAAGGGGAAATACCTTATTGCTTCTAGCCATTTCCTCTCTGAGAAAGTCCAACCATCTTTGGTTTCTCTGTAGAAAATCTCTCTGTGCAGAGATTTTTATACAACTCAAAAGAGCACAGAGAACCTCCAGTCAGTAGAAATGAGGTGATTTGGCACTATCCATTCCGAAAATCCCATCACTTTCCTTTCACAGAATCACAGAATGACTGGGTTGGAAGAGACCTTCAAGATCATTGAGTCCAACCCATGCCCTAACACCTCAACTAAACCATGGCACCAAGTGACACATCCAGTCTTTTTTCTAACACATCCAGGGATGGTGACTCCACCACCTCCCTGGGCAGGGCATTCCAGTACTTTATCACTCTTCCCATAAAATACTTTTTTCTGATATCCTACCTGTATTTCCCTTGGCGCAGCTTAAGACTGTGTCCTCTCATTCTGTCAGTAACTCGTTCTGGCTATGGGGAAAAGATGAAAAACAAGCTCCAGTTGTGAGATTTTTGAATTTGAAAGCTTGAAATGAGCAGGGCACAGGCCCCTGGGTCAGGCTGTTAGAGCTTAGTCTGCTACTCAGTGAGGTGAGAGGATTACATCATCTTTTGGTACCTGCTGCCCACTCCCACCCCTGAAACCTCTGACAAAGAAACCAATTTTCAATTCTGAACACTTTGATTCCCCATTTACAAAAATAAGGCAGGAGTTGAACTGATGTGACGAAACAACTTGTGTGAATTCTCATGCTGTTTATACTTGAGTAGATGACTAGAAGTAATTTATTTGTGTAAAAACAGGAATCTGTTAAGAACAACATTAGGGCAAACAGCAAAATATGAAAACTCTACTAATTGATAGGATGTTGCTACTTAGCAGAAATTATTCACAAGGCAGCACTTTGCTCTTTATGTGATCTGTTTTTCCAAATAGCTTCAAACAATACTTGTTTTAATATTATTTTCAGAATAGGCTACCAAGAATGCAAAGAATTCAAAGAACTGTTTTCTAGGGGGAGAGAATTTGTGTTTCAAAAGAGAGAGGGGATTTCTCATCTCTTTGATAGATCCTGCACTTGCACCATCTCTGAGTGATTGATACTCCATCAGCTCTGCAGAGTTGTGACTGCTCAGTATACAAAAGGGAATGTGACTGAAACAGTACAAGTAATGTATGAGTTTGGTATCAGAAAAAAAGAGACCTGGTACCAAAATGTCTTGTGTCAAGGTGCTGGCTTCTGTTCCAGATATGCATCTGGCTTATTTGGCACCATTGAGTGTGCTGCTTACCTTCCACATCATTGAGAGCCAACAGGAAAGTCATGGCCTAGGATCACCAGGATCCCATGAAAATTATTTTCTGCTTTCCAAATTTCCACACTTTCCTTTTTTTTTTTT